>MU703479.1:0-58047 GCA_026770625.1 Nicotiana glauca
CTCCTGTCAGTAGATGCTCATGCACTTGTGACTCCGGGTTCTGGGATGGTTCGAAGTATTGTATTAATTGCTTAGATTTTAAATTCGATTCTAAAATATATTTTTTAAAATTTCTAAATAATGAAGGAAAAATCTTGTATTTTTAAAAGTGTTAAACGAGATTTAATTTAGTATTTGACTTGGCTGGCCTGACAGCAGTGTCCAGCGCCACCACGACCCTTAGTGGATTTTGGGTCGTGACACAAACAGGCTGCCTACGTATCCCCTATTATCCACTCTGCATCGCTGAGTTCAGCTTCTTGTATGATTTTTAGAGAAGGAATATCCACCTCGACTGGGATGATAACCTCGGTACCATAAACCAACATGTAGGGGGTTGACCCGATTGACGTGTGAGCTGTAATGCAGTACCCTAACAGAGCAAAGGGTAACTTTTTATGCCATTGTTTGTGGTTCTTTACCATTTTTCTCAGTATCTTCTTGACGTTTTTGTTGGTGGCTTCTACGATTCCATTCATCTAAGGTCTGTAGGCCATGGAATTCTTGTGCTTGATTATAAAAGCTTCACACATAGCTTTTATCATATCACTATTGATATTGGCGGCATTATCAGTAACAATTCTGAATCGGCAAACAATGAGATCTTTGACAAAGTCTGCGACGACTTTCTTGGTTACAACTTTGTAAGATGTAGCTTCTACCCATTTCATGAAATAATTAATGGCTACCAGAATAAACCCGTGTCTGTTTGAAGAAGTGGGCTCAATCGAACCAATAACATCCATTCCCCAGGCGACGAATGGCCAAGGTTAACTTGTTGTATTGAGCTCATTTGGCGGCACTTTTATCATATCGGCATGCACCTGGCATTGAAAGCATTTGAGAACATACTGGATGTAATTTGTTTTCATGTTCATCCAAAAGAAACCGGCTCTGAGTATCTTCTTAGCCAGAACGAAACCATTTATGTGTGGACCGCAGGTCCCAGCATGCACATCCTCAAGTAGCTTAGAAGCTTCCTTTGCGTCGACACATCTTAGTAAAACCAAATCGGGATTTCTTCTGCATAAGTTCCCTCCGCTATGGAAGAAATGATTTGACAATCTCCGGAGCGTGCGTTTGTGAGTGTGATTTGAATGCTCCGGGTATTCTCCTTTTGATATTCTCCTTTTGATAAGTATTCTTTGATGTCATGGAACCAAGGCTTTCCATCTGCTTCTTCCTCGACATGAGCACAATATGCCGGCTGATTATGGATCTTCACCGGAGCGGGATCAATGTAGCTCTTATCTGGATGTTGTATCATAGATGAAAAAGTAGCCAATGTATTGGCAAACTCATTCTGAATTCTAGGCACATGTTGGAATTTTATATTTGTGAACCTCTTTCTCAATTCTTGCATGTGGTGCAGATGTGGCAATAGCTTGGAATTCTTGGTGGCCCACTCTCCTTCTACCTGGTTCACAAGCAAATCTGAATTAGCGATCACTAACAACTTTTGAACGTTCATGTCGACCGCCATGTTGAGCCCTAGTATGCAGGCTTCATATTTTGCAATGTTGTTAGTGCAGGGAAATCTGAGTTTAGCAGATATTGGATAATGTTGACCTGTTCTGATACCAAAACTGCTCCAATGGCCACTCATTTGAAATTTGTAGCTCTATCGAAGAACATAGTCCAACCGCCGTGTGCTTTAGTAATGTCTTCTCCTACGAACGACACTTTTTCATCAGGAAAATATGTCTTCAAGAGCTCGTATTCTCCTCCCACCGGGTTTTCAGCAAGGTGATCGACCAATGCTTGTCCCTTGACCGCCTTTTGAGTTTCATAGATGATATCGAACTCACTTAGTAGTATTTACCACTTAGCCAACTTCCTAGTAGGCATGGGTTTCTAAAATATATACTTTAGAGGATCCATCCTGGATATGAGGTATGTAGTGTAGGTGCAGAAATAATGTCTCAATTCTGGGCTGTCCAGGTCAAAGCACAACAAGTGCGTTCAAGCAAAGAATGCCGTGCTTCATAAGGTGTAAAATTCTTACTCAAGTAATATATGGCTTTCCTTTATTCCCGTCTCATCATGTTGTCCTAAAACACACCCGAAGGCTCCATCCAACATAGACAAATAGAGCAGAAAAGGTCATCCTGGTTCTAGAGGTAACAGAACTAGTGGTGTGGACAGGTACTCCTTGATTTTTTCAAAAGCTTTCTGACAATCCTCTATCCAACTTGTCTCAGCGTCTTTCCTCAGCATCTTGAAGATGGGTTCACATATGACTGTGGACTGTACTATGAAGCGACTGATGTAGTTGAGATACCCTAGGAAGCGCATTACATCCATTTAGGTCTTGGGTGGTGGTAACTCCTAAATGGCCTTGACTTTAGTTGGATCCAGCTTGATCCCCTGGCGATTGACGATGAAACCCAGTAACTTCCCCGGGGGAACCCCGAATGCACATTTGTGGGGTTCAACTTCAAATTGTACCTCCTTAGCCTGTCGAAAAACTTCCTCAAGTCTACTATGTGATCTGCGACCCTCTTGGATTTGATAATGATATCGTCCACATACACCTCTATTTCTTTGTGTATCATATCATGGAAAATGGTCATCATGGCTCTCATGTAAGTGGACCCAACATTCTTCAGACCGAACGACATTATCTTGTAACAGTACACACCCTATGGTATGATGAAAGCTGTCTTCTCTGCATCTTCTTCATCCATCCAAATCTATGATAACTTGCAAAGCAATCTAAAAAGGATTGGAGTTCATGCTTGGCACAATTATCAATCAGGATGAGTATATTTGGAAGTGGAAAATCGTCTTTGGGACTTGCTCTGTTTAAATCCTGATAGTCAACAGATACTCTGACCTTCCCATCCTTCTTCGGAACTAGCACAATGTTAGCTAACCAGCTTGGGTATTCGAGCACCTTGAAAACTTTGGCTTTGATCTGCTTGGTAACTTCCTCATTGATTTTCAAGCTCACGTCTGGATTGAACTTTCTGAGTTTCTGCTTCACTGGCTGACACGTGGGATTAGTAGGCAACTTGTGAGCCACTATGGAAGTGCTCAAACCGGTCATGTCATTATATGACCAGGCAAAAATGTCCTCATATTCCCTTAGGAAACGAATGTACTTCTCTTTCTCTATTGGTGATAAGTGAATGCTGACGCGAGTCTCCTTGATAGTCTCTATGTCTCCCAAATTTACTGCTTCGGTCTCGTCCAGATTGGACTTACGCTTATTCTCAAAATTTTCAACCTCTCTAACAATTTCCTCAAGTATCTCATCTTCTTCCTCTGAGTCACTATTCTCATGTTGCATTTCCTCATTACATGTCACAGTCACTTGTTCATCAGGAAAAGTATAAAAATAGTAATGAATAATGATAAAGGACAAATGCATTTGATTAAAACCGAGAAAGTTGTCCAAACAAAGCTCGCCTCGATGAATCAAGCATTTATTTTGAAACAAAAAAATCTTAAAACAAAATTACTGGAAATATTAAATGTCTAGAACGGCTATAGAAGTAAATTCTACCAAGCTACCTAGGGACTTGGCGGGCTCAAGATGGTGTAGCGGTCCAGTTTTTGAGAACATTTCCCTTTGCCACAGTCTGAATGGTGAGGCCTTCTTCCTCCTCCTCCTCAATTATGGCACTGCAGTACATATCCTCGTCTTCCAAGAACAAATTCTTCAGTCCAGCTAATGCTTCTTCTTCTACGGTTCCCCATATTGTGTTAGCCTAATGGAAAGCCTGTTCCAAACGTGGCACTGGCTGCTCAAGAGGGTAATATGGTCCACGCCATAGAGTGAGCAATTCCTGTAATCTTTCCATGTGTACTGGTATCCGAGCCCAAAGGTGGTACCATGATTTTTTAGCTGTATTGGCTTGGTGATGCCTTGGAGTTTTTTTCCCAACCCCTTGTCGGGTTCATATCCAGACCATGCCAGTATGCTTTCTATTTTGTTACTCCATCACTTATCCTTCTCGACGGTGTTGACCCATTAAATGTGATGATATGTTTCTCCTCCTAGCCTTCTTCTATGTCCAATGGCCGAGATGGTTTGACTTGTGTATATGGGGTTACTTCCATCCCCGTAAATGATCACCTCCTGATGATTCCATTCGAACTTCACGGGTTGATGTAGTGTGGAAGGCACCGCTCCAGCAGCATAGATCCATGGTCGGCCTAACAGAAGATTATATGAGGCCGGTATGTCAAGCACTTGGAATTCAACTTCAAACCAAGTTGGCCTTATCTGCAAGCAAAGGTTGATTTCCCCGATCGTGGCCCTATGGGACCCATCGAAAGCCTTCACATTCATGCTTCCTACTCGTATTTCATGGAAGCCTTTATCTAACCTCTTCAGAGTGTCCAATGGACAAATATTTAAGCTCGAACCTCCATCAAAGAGGACCCTAGCAATGCACTTATCTTCAAACTGCACTGCGATACGTAGGGCACGATTGTGATTCAAACCCTCGGGTGGTAGCTCATCTTCGTGGAAGATAATCTTATGGCTCTCCAGCACTTGCCCAACCATGTTGGCCATTTATCCACCAGTGATGTTACTGGACACATTAGCCTCGCTCAATACTTTCATGAAGGCGTTCTTGTGTGTCTCTGAATTCTCTAATAGTGACAGGATAGATATCTGAGTAGGGAATTTGTTCAGATGGTCATGACAGAATACTCCTTTGCCTGTACTTTGCTCCACATGTCATCTGGACCGGTCTCAATGATAGGCTGCCTAGTAAGGGCATCCTTACTTGATCCTTCTAAATGTTCCGGTGTATAGACTCTTCCAGTTCTAGTCATTCCTTATGCAGCGTTAGATTCCTCTACCTTGGCCTTTCCTTTTTGGCGAGCCTCGGCAACATAATCCCAGGGTATTACCTTTGAGTTGAATGAGGGTGTGGTTGACACCGTCACGGTATAAGGTGTGACCACTTCTACTTCAAATGGAGCGGAGGTGGCTGCCGGCGAGCCACTTCTACCTTGAATGGAACTGATGTAGTTACCTCAAAATCATTAGGGGCCTGAGTCAGAACTACGATAGGAGTAAGTGTGACTGCAACCTTAAGGTCATCGCCTTCTCGAATAAGCCCGACTGACCTCTCAGGGTCCTATTCTTCATTTGTCTTTATCACATGCACACCACTGCCTCTGTGATCAAGGAGGGTATTGTTGCAGACATTAGGTGCAGCTTCCTTTGCTTGTATGACCTTGTTGTTAATTAGCGTTTGGATTTTATCCTTCAATGTTTGGCACTTAGTAGTGGTGTGCCCTTTCATACCGGAATGGTACGCACGGGTTATTTGAGTTGACCCATTGGGATAGATTTTCTAATGCCACAGCAGGAACAAAAGTGACATAACCTGTGTCTTTCAACCTTTCGTACAGTTGGTCGATGGGCTCAGAAATGGCGGTGTATTGTCTGGGTGGCTTGAGGTCGAAGTTGGGTCTTGGTCTTAGGTAATTTTGGCGAGCTGGTGGCGTTTGGAAGTGGGATAGTTTGGAGTTGTATGTGTGATGGACAGAGGCTGCTTGGGAATATCTGGGAGATGAAGGCTGATATGTAGGCAGTGATGCTTGGTATGTGGGCGGAGGTATTCGATATATGGGTGGAGGTGTCTGATAAGTAAGTGGAGATTTTGGGCCCTGACCACCATTACTGTCTCAACATCTCTCTTCTTCGATATACCGCCTGATTGGAGTGTCTTATTTGTGGCTTGCAGTGCCTCAAAGTTCGTTACCATCCCGTTCTTGATTCCCTCCTTGATCATTTCCCCGAGCTTGATGATATAAGAGAATTTGTAATTTTCAATAACCATCAACCTCTCATGATATTATGGATCCTGTACCCTAATGAAGAATTTATTCATCTGTTCTTCGTTTAGAGAGGGCCTGACCTTGGCTGCTTCTGACCTCTAACGAGTGGCATACTCGCAGAAAGTTTCAGTAGGTTTCTTCTTAAGATTCTGAATGTAAAAGAGATTCGGTGCATTCTCTGTGTTAAACCTGAACCGGTCCATGAATTTCGATGCTATGCTTACCTAATTAGCCCATTTCTTGGGGTTTTGGCTAATATACCAAGGCAAAGCGTCCCCAGTAAGGCTCCTCATAAAGAGCTTCATCCGGATCTTTTCATCTTTCTCGACCCCGATAAGCTTGTCACAGTAGGTCCTTAGATAAACCCTGGGATCACCTGTACTATCGAACATCTTAAACTTGGGAGGTTAGTATCCTTCTGGCAGCTCGACATTCGGCTGTATGCACAGATCTTCATAATTTAATCCTTCTATTCCCCTATTACCTTCAACACCTTGAACTCGGCTTATTAACTTCTTGAGTTCTTTAGCCATGTTTTTAATGAGTAGGTCCTTCTCGGAGGGCTCCAGTGCATAGGAGATTGGTTGGGTAGAATGTGGTATAGTTTCCACGTATATAGGGTTGCTTTGATGGGTGTCAGGAACTTGGGTATATTGATGGTCATTGGTGGAGTTTTTGTGGATTAGGAATGAGTGATGATGTATTTTGGGGAGCGTGGTAAGTAGTGGTCGGTGGGTACTGAATTGGTTGATGAAATTGTTGCGGTAGAGTTGGTATCGGCAATGGATTGATATTTTGGGGTGGAGTTGCGTATTGATTCGGTGTGGTAGGATTTTGTGGCTATTGGTTTTGTGGTTTTTGAGGAGGGGTTGGGTTATTTGCATTTTGTTGGGGGGTATCGGGGACATTGAGGGTGAGCGACAGGTTTGCCAAGTTTCGGACCTGCTCAAGTTCTCCTTATAGTTCTAGTATCTTTTGTTCTAGTCTCAAAACCAAGTCATTCGGGGCTGGAGTACTACGACACTGGATGTCTCTATTTTCTCAACATTTTCCTTTCGGATTCTGCTTAAGTCATCCATCTTTGTTTTTCCTTTGATTTTTGTGTTGCTTGGAGGAGGAGGAGGTGGAGGGCCTCAAGATCTGGTGTGATACACTGATGAGGCCAGTATGAGTGAACCAAACTAAAGGGATGAGAATAATAAAAAAAAGAAAAAAAATGTAACAAGTCAGTGAGGATCCTGAAATGTTTGCGATATTTAAACACATATTGCAGAAATATAAATTCGTATCCTACTTTGGGAACCTCGTTGTGCCCGAGGTAGGCCTAGCAGCAAATAAATTTGGAAAACTTTTAATGCCAATAGATGCTTCATTTCATAACATAAAATAGAAGAATCCCACAATGACACTAAAATAATAATAAACTAAGTCACTACTGGTACTTGGCCTTATTACATTTTAGGAAAAGCAAGTAAATCTAGCCTATTTGGTCACAGAAAGACCTTCCCCAGATCTTTCGGACTCCATCGTATAAATCCCCTAGCTCGGGCAACCCCAGCAGTAAGTAGGCTCTAGCCAAGTGTCCTCCTTCAGCTCCTTCAGCGTTTTGGCAGTTTTGAACCCTCTTTATGATTTTTCCTTCCAGCGCCACTACTCCTTGCTCCAGGTATTCCAATTTCTTGTTGGAAGTGATCGCTATCTCCTTCCATTCCTCAATCAACCTCACATTCCTCTCATGTATTTCTCGGTGCTTATTATTAGAGTCGTAGAACTTTTTGCGCAGCCTATTGTACTTGACTTGAGCTTCAACTTCCTCATTTATGATTCTATTTCCTCGACCGACCCTTGGTGTCACCATTTATTTCAGATTGTCCTCCAACCATGCCGGGTAGAGAGGCTCACACCCTGCATGATACCTATCCAGCTCAATGGTATTCTTCTCCACAATGATTTTGCAGTGCCACATGTGCTGAGTTTGGCAGTTGTAAGGGATTTTGTCGTCTTGAAAGTCCACCCTGAAGTGACTCATCTTGACAACCCTTGGTACAACCTGTTTTCTGCCTGCTTGCCTCATGAACTGCATAGGGACGTATGGGTATATACCTCTTAACCCGATTAGTAATAAGTGCGGAGCGTCCCTAGATCTGATAATAAATTCATCTATAGGGAACCATTCAAACATCCACTTCACATGTTCCTCGGTCAGATTGTCGAAGAACTCTACCCATTCTTTGGCGCTTTCCGACTGAGCAAATCTATCTGGAACGTAAGTCATATGCTTAGGGTGATGGAAGGAAATATGTTCATTCCAAGCTCTTTGCGAAAACTACTGATGATAGCGACCCTTTTGGAAATGCTCCAGCAACCACAATTGCAACAACAAATTGCAACCTTCAAAATCCTTGACCCTTCTTTGATAGCGCTCCAGATCCCTGTAGATGTTGGCTATGATCTTGAGGACTATGGTATATGCATGCCTATTAATCCCTTCCATCAGAGTCTTAGCAACCATGGCCAACCTAGTGTGGATTCTTCCCTTTTTCATCGGGAACACTATCAATCCTAGAAATCGCACAATGAATACAAACACTCGGCGGTGGATATGACCCAGTGAAGTGAGAGAGATTTCGTCATGGTAAGTGCAGAAAGACTTGCTATGGCCATACCTCTCATACAAGTATCCAAAAGGTATGTAGTAATCCTTCAAGCATACTAGGTTGACATTCTTCTTCAGCCCCATCATTTTCAAAAACCCTCTGCTCGTACAATTTTTCGGTACCAGTAGCCCCGGACTCTCCCAAGTCAACCCTACAAGCCCTCTAATTTCTTCTAGGAGCGGTGTCATTTCTATGTCACTGAAATAGAACACGGTTCTTTCACTATCCCAGAACAAGGTGGTAGCTTCGATCAATTTGTTGTTTGGCTCAATAACTAGCAGGGAAGTCAAGTTACCCAGGTAGTTTTTTATATGTTTCTTGTCACTTGAGGAAAGGTCCTCCCACCAATTTAGCAACAATGGTGAGATGTTGCTAACCATACCAAATTTAGGGACCTCTTGCCTCATTTTCTTCAAAACAAAAGGTTAGATCTTAAACCCACCAGACTTGACTATTTATACATTCATGATCAACATATCAGTATTTAGTTCTCCAAATTAATGCACAGAACGTGGTTGTGTCTGTTGGGATTATGAAAAACCCCATGGACTTTAGATGAGGCTTATCTTAAAGAATCATTATGTGGACAACATAACTAATCCGACTAGGTTTGACCATGATGCATGCATAATTTTAACCATAGTAAGGTTTCTATAGGGTTTTAGACTGGTACCCTCAAGCGAACAACTCGAGGGGTAAGGCACGTAATCGTCGATCGATTGGTTTTTCCGCAAATAAGCCTTTCTGAATATAAGGGTAGTAAATAGGAAGAGCGCAACTACTCATTAAAGCGTTGCTATAGGATTTGAGACGCACGAGTAGAATATGATGCGGGGCATGATTTATACAGCAATTAATATCATGTAGTCAAGTATTTGCACATAGGAAAAATAAATAGGGTATTTAAATAATTGAAAAGATAGTTACAGAAAAAGGAAAAAAAAAGAGACAAGTCAATTTCATGAAATAAGAACCATAAATGCCAAAAACATAGATAATTAAATTCAAATAAGGGAGAAGGGTACGTGATAAAGCATGCTTGGACGAATTTGTAAAATATAAGTTCGTTATGGTAAGAGCCGAAAGATATCCCTAGCAGAGTCGCCATGCTATCGCACCCCCTTTTTCCTCTCCATGCGGAGAGAGGTCCGGGTCTTGACATTCCATGGGGTGTGATAACTCATTTCTTTTTGGGAATTGGGTATTTTGAAGAGTTTCCACCTAACGAATTATGGTTCATTAGGGCACCTAGAGTGATTAACTCTTGAATTGGTTTTCGTTACCAGAGATTTAGGGCAATGGATCAAAATAACCTCGAGGGAAAGGTGTTAGGCACCCCTCTTGGTCCACAACTGTGGGTCCCGACCGAACTTATATTTACAAATCAGTCCATATAAGTAAACGGTTGGATCAAATAGGCTGCAAGTAAAACACGTTGGATAACTCAAGTAATACAATGAAGATTTTAAATGAAGTTGTAAAAGAAAGTTTAAATAGAAAAAGGAGTTTTTTTGGTAAATGAGGGGTCCTGGGTTGGTTAGCCTATAGGATCATCCCACACATGTTTGGTAAACACTCCTCGATGAGGGGCTACACGTGATATTTGCGCGTAGTCATCATATCCCGTATATACCTTTCCTATCCCCTTATTGGTCATGCAAAGCGAGTGTTTGGTCAGTGAACTCTATTGCGTGCTGCTATCGTCCCTTCTTAATGGACCTGGAGGGAGTTAGGACCTCAACCCATGGGTGGTTCTAGATGGACCCCTAAGGTTTTAAAAGGTGAAAATTTTAAGGAGACAAGCAAAACACTTAGGCTTTCAGCAAATAAAAGGGAGTAATTAGAGGCTCAGAATTTCCTCCTCAAATAAAGCACATAAACAGCACGACTAAAGCACAAGTAAGGGCTTTTTGTTAGACAGTATCTTAGGCAGGATATCTAGGTGAATATGCAGAAGACAAGCATTTTACATTAGATTCAAGAGTAGGGACCCTAGCAGTTTCCAATATATTTTAAAAGCCTGTTTGGATCAGAAACACATTAAGTAATAGAAACAGTTTCAGAGTTGCAGTTTAGAACAAAACCACAAATAGAAGCAAATTAGAAAGAAGATGAACTGAAGCAATAAGAAAATCATATTGTTGTTGGAACTTTGAATTGAAACTAGAACATATCAGTAAAGGGGATAGTAAGCAAAGTGAAAGAACAAGGGAACACAATGGTTAGCCTTGGCTTGCAGTCATCTAACTTAGAGCAGTAGCAAGTAGCATAAAAGAGAGCAGAAAGTTTAAGTGTGAGAGATATTTTTTGAACCAAGAGTTCTTGTGTTGTGCTAATGAAAGACTAGGGTATTTATAGTTTGAAATCGGGTAGTAAATAAGGTTTTAATCTAAGTCCATTTATAATTAAGGAATTTAGAATTAATTAGTCAGGAAATCAAGGTAAGTACTCCCTTAAGTTAAGGGAGTTAATTCAAATGGTAAGAACAAATAGCATATAAGGCAAAAAATCAGTATATGACTAAAAGGGAAAGAATCAAATTTAGTAAGTATAGGGTAAGCAACTAGGCTAAGTTCAGAAAACTCCAATAATGAAATAGTTTAGTAAGAATAAAGTACCACAACAAATAAAGTAGCAGAATAGATTAATTTAAACAGACGAGGTAGAAATTTAGGTGTTAAAAGAAAATCTTTCAAGCAAACCATAAAATGAGGAAATCAAAATCAATCAAGAGGAAGTTATGATTCCATACTCAACATATAAATAGAGTAAGAACAATTAGACGTAGCAAACAGGCAGGGTTAACAATAGAAAGAGGCAAGTCTTGAACAATCGATGAATATAATCACATAGAAGTGGTATAGGCTAAGAACTCAGTAAGAACATATTCGGAGCAAGGTAACCACAAAAAATTGACAAGAATCGAGTAGTCATGCTAACACACAAAACCAAACAAAGAAAATCTAGAAATATTAGGGATTCTAACACAGGCGAGTCAAAAAATCAGTAAGAACATAGAATCAATTGAGATATGCAAAGGATAGAAGTTTAAACATTAAAAAAAATTAGTTTAAACAAAGTGTAGAAGAAGCTCCGAGAAACCCAAGCTTTAAAAGAAAGTAAAAACAACTTGAAATCGCTGATTTTTTGCAAAGAGGTTCGAGAACAGTGTAAAACATAAAAGGAACAGACTCTAATCGTTTATAAATAGCACAGATATAAGAGATGCCAACAAAAATTAGGGTTTCAAAAGAAATCCAAATAGATATGGAAGAACCTCATTAGAACTTCAAAGATCGTAACAAATACGGCATGATTTTGCTCAAAATCACACCGGAGTAGCCATGAACATCCAAAACAGCAAACCCTAGATACAAGTCAGCATGGCCCAGGGCCTTTTAAGGCCTCATAGAAGAGGAGCAAGGCAGTGGATGAGCCATTGGAGGCTTGGGGTTGAAGGGTGGTCACCGGAGAAGACCAGAGAAGGGAGGTGGTTCAAAGGGGGTTAGGGTTAGGCTGAGAGAAGAGAGGAAATGAGAGCATATGAGGGCGACGAGCTGTAGAGAATGATTATGGTTAGGGGGTATTAGGGATTAAAAAAGGAAAGAAGTGATACGGGCCGTTGATCTGGGAGATCAACGGCCAGGATTTAATGGATTTTGGGCCGGGTGAATGTGTATAGGGTCTGGGTCGGGTAGTTGGGTTTGCAATTAGGCTGGGGTTGGGTCCAATTTAGGCTATAATCGAAATGTCAATCTGGCTATAATTTAAATAGCCAATTTTCTACTATTTAATTTATAATAAATAATAAATAGTTTTCTGAATATAATTTTGTGTACCAAAATAATTTAAAATATATACTTATCATTTTAAAAATATAGGAACCAATTTTACGCATATAAAATGTAATTATATGTTAAATGGGCTAACATTGCAATTATATGCAATTTAGCTTAGAAAATACTTAATGCAATTATAAAAATGCATAAATTAATCATATTTTGGCATAAGTATAGAAATTAAATAACTAAATTACCATAACAATGATTGGGAAAATAATGATTGGGGATTTTATGAATATAAGGGGAGGAAATAAACCAGTTTCAGTTCCTAAAATTATGGAAAAAATTATAAAAATCTTGTGCATTCTTATATATGATATCTTGAAAGTATTTATGCATATTTAAAAATATATAGGAAAAAATTAGGTATCAACAATAATAACAAACATCTAATATAACTAGACTTCAACCACAGTTAACTCAGCTGAGTAAGCAACTATTTCAATACTATTAAATGAAATTAATTATAACAAATTACTTTATTTGCTTGAACATATTAAATATAATTATTTCAATTGAGTTGCATAATCAAGAATTTATAAATTCAATTATATTTAGTAATAACACATTTATTTATGTTTGCTTCTAGTTGTAAAGTCCATCATTTTATAATCTAGTTAAGCAAACCATTCTTCTAAGTTCTAACCATGCACCATGTTGCAATTAACATAACCCAATTAACCTCAACTTTTTTTTCTTTTTTTATTAATTAAAACCAAAGATATTTTATTTTCTAGTCCTGTAAGAGTATTGAGACTTTGGTAGGGATTTTCAGTTTTATTCTTTCCATGACAATATCTTTCTCTGCTACTGTAACGATCCGATCGGTCGTTTCATGAGTTACTATTCTGTCTCCCCTATTTTTTCTTCTTTATGTGTTGTTCCGTTGTATTATGTGGTATCGGGTTGGTTGGTTTGGGTTCAGAGTAGTTTTGGAGAGGAATGAGACATTTAGTCTCTTTTGAGTAAGCTTGAGTTGGAAAAATCAATCCGATGTTAACTTATGGGTAGAAGGTCTCGGATGTGAATTCTAATAGTTCGGATAACTTTGTCGGGTGATTTGGGACTTAAGAGTGTGATCGAAATATATTTTGGAGGCCCGTGGTAGATTTAGGCTTGAATTGACGAAATTGAAATTTCAACGTTTTCCGATTGGTGGTGAAAATTTTGATATCGAGGTCGGAATGGAATTATGAAAATTGGAGTAGGTCTGTGGGTGTCATTTGTGACATGTGTGCAAAATTTTAGGTCATTCGGATAAGGTTTGATAGACTTATTGATCGATTGCAGAATTCGAAAATTGTGGAATCCTTATGCTTGAATTCGAGGGTGATTTGGTGTTCCGGCGTTGTTTTGAGAGTTCCGAGGGTTGGTAAAAGTTTGAATAGTGTTTTGTGACTTATTAGCGTGTTTGGTTGAGGTTTCTAGGGCCTCGGGATGGTTTTGGATGGTTGTCGGGAAAGTTTGGACTTGGAGTTGTACTGTAGAAATTTGTTGCTTCTGTTGTTTCTGCACCTGTGGATTGGGGACCGCAGTGCGATGATTGCAGGTGCGTGGAGGCAACCGCAGGTTCGGAAGATTTACCACACATGCGAGCCCGCATGTGCAAAGCCCGGGGCGCAGGTGCGGATGTTGGCCCTTAAGTGAAAAACCGCAGGTGCTGCGATTTTGACCACAGAAGCGGTCCGTTGATGCGGAATGAGAGCCACATGTGCGAAATTGCTGGGCAAAAGCTATATAAACCTCACTTCACAAATTTCCATCTTTTATCCACCATTTTTAGCCGAGTTGGAGCTTGGAGACTTCGATTTCAAGGAGGAAATTTAGTGTTTTCAATGAGGTAAGCTACTTGGACCTTGTATCTTATGTTTGTGGCAATTATTCTATGGTATAATCATGAAATTAATGGAGGAATTAGAAAGGGAATTGGGGAAATTAGGGCTTGGTGTTGGAGAGTTTCCATTGGGGGTTTGAGGGACTATTTGGGGTTCGATTTTGATGTTCTTGGTATGTATAGACTCGTGGGAGGATAAGGATTCTAGTGATGTAATTTTTATCGAAATCTGAGATGTGGGCCTGGGGGTTGGGTTTGGCTAATTTTGGGATTTTTGATGTAATTTGATTATTTTCAAGTGGACTTTGTTCCTTTAACCTATTTGATGTTATGATTCTGATTTTGGATAGATTCGAGGCGAGTTGAGGCCAATTCGAGAGGCAAAGGCATCGCGGGCTAGAGTTTGAACCCATTTGAGGTAAGTAATGATTGTAAATGTTGTCCCGAGTTTATAAAACCCTGAATTTCACATAGTTGTGCTTCTTTGAGGTGACACGCACACTAGATGACGACCGTGGGGTAGTGTACTATTGGGGATTGTGACTTGGTCCATCCCGTACGACTATTAAGTCGCGTGTTTAATTGGAAATTGTTTGATATTATTATATTTTGGAAAGTATTTCTATGTTAAGGGTTGAATGTCGTGTTTGGGCCTTGTGCCGACTGTTTGGACCCTTAGGGGCTTTTTACTACTGTTTCCTCATTGTTTTGGTTTAATATTTACATTATTCATGATATGCTTTCATTGATTTCATAACTCGGTTTTTATTTACCACTTTTGATTTTATAAATGATATTTTGAGCCGAGTACCTATTTTACTGTTAGCCCGAGGGGCTTGTGTGAGTTCTGACTGAGTGTGATCGAGGGACTGTGTTATGAAGATATCATGGGATCGGGCTACTCATCGCAACAGGTTGTACTGATTCTTGATATATGAGAAGCCGAGGGCCTAATTTATTATGCCACGAGATGGCTTGTTATAGAGCTTGGGCTGTAGGAGCCCCTCCGGAGACTGAACACCCCCAACGAGCGAGGGAACACAGTGTGAGTGATGTGATATAGCCCGAGGGGCTATTGTTGTTTCATGTTGTTGCCCAAGGGGCTGATTACAAGAAATTGTGAGGTAGCTCGAGGGGCTGGTTCTATTGATATTTTATCCGAGGGGCAATTTATGGTACATGTTTTGCCCGAGGGGCTGTTTACATTTTCTATCATTTTACTCATTGTTTTATTCACCTATTGAAAATATTAAAAGATATTTTAAAAGAAAAGGGTTTTATTGAAACTGAGTTTGTTTTTACGAAATAGTTAATTTCTGGACTGTTTTGGAAATGAATTGTCACGACCCGGATTCCCACCCTCGATAGTTGTGATGGCGTCTACTAGTACGAGCTAGGCAAGCCAATAAATTTTATAATTTACCCTTCTTTTTTTTTTTCTCATTTTACATTCATTGGCAATTCTAATAATGATAATAATATTTAAATAGCGGAATTTAACATAAGCGGAAGAAAGAAGCCATAAGCTAACTGAACAAGAATATCTAATACAACTGTTTGAACCTCGAATACCTAGAACTGGTGTCACAGTATCACAGACGGTCTAAGAATACTATAAAGAAAGGTCTGAAAGAAATAGATACAACACTATCTCTGGAAATACATGAAAGAAACATGAATAGTAGATGGAAGGAAACGCCAAGGCCTACGGATGCCTGCAAGACTACCTTGGATCGCCTGATGAATAAGAATCAGCAATCCCACAGCGATCCAAAGTCTACAACACTGGGGTCTGCACAAATAATACAGAGTGTAAGTATCAGCACAACCGACCCTATGTGATGGTAAGTGCCTAGCCTAACCTCGGCGAAGTAGTGACAAGGCTAGGACCAGACTACCAAATAAACCTGTGCAATTTAACTATATACAGCATAAAAGAAGTATAGAAAGAAACAGTCATATACAGTCAAGTATGGGAGGGGAAAAATATGCTACGGGGAAACACCTAATAGTAATAGAAGAGCAACAAATAAATATGAGGATCACCAAAGTTTAATTGAAAATAGGAAGGAAAAATCATGCTGTGGGATACAACAAGTATCAACAGGAAGCCAACAATTTAGTGTAGAGAAATCGTAACACAATTATCAATAAAATTTAGGAAATCAAAGACAAGTGCACGGTGATAAGTCGGGATTTTAACATGTTTTATGCCCTTACTTGCCTATGCTTTGGTTATAAATTTCTACAAAATAGTCCCAAAATGCTCACAAGTTGTGCTTGATTACAGGTTTAATCGACAAAGCGGCGAATGTCAAAGATCGACTCAAAAAGGAGTGAAACCTGCTCAAGTGTCGAAGACTAAGTAAATTGAGGAAAAGGGAACCTAGTGCGGATCACGCAAAGGTGAATGTGTCCGCGCTAGGAGGTTCAGAGAGTTGGCATTTTCAAGTTGGAGGCAATGCGGGCATGGTACGATTCACGCGGTCTGTGGTTAGGCTCCGCGGCCGTGCTACTATTTTGTGCGGTCCGCAGAGCAGAGATTCAGAGCACTCACATTTTGCCAATTCCAAGCAATGCAGCATGCGTTCATTTTTTTTGCGGCCGCGCCAACTTCCACCACGGCGGCGGTGCACTTCCATGTGGTCCGCGATTCCCAACTTCAGAGAAGCAGAAACCAGAAGTCCAAGAGCCAGTGCGGCCGTAGTCCATTTTGCGCGGTCCGCACTGACCCTGCGGGGGTATTTTTGTCCAGTTTTTCCAGCCTAGTATAAATAGAATATTTTACCATTTTTAGGTCAAGTTTTATATCAGAGACTGGGCTGCGTTCGTGAGAGTCACTTTTGTAGCCATTTTCGGCACTTTTGCTCTTTATTAACAATAGATTATTGTAGATTCTTTTTAGTAATCAATTAATATTCTTAGTTCTTCATCTATTCCTTAAATTTTTGTATCTAGCATGAGTATCTAAACCCATTATCTAGGGTTGTGGCTCAACCCTAGTGTGGGTAATTGATGAGTGTTGCCATCTAGGGTTAGATTGATTATGGGTGTTTACTATTTGGGTTGATTTTATGTTTTAATTTTGAATTTGTGGTTGCAAACATAGATTCAATCTTAATGGGTTTGACTCTTCTTGAGAAAGAGAGTTTATGACCCCAAAAGTGACCCAATAAGGAATTGAGATGGACTCATAAGAAATGATAATCATAATTAACGGGTTAAATCTCGAGAGAGTAATCACCCTTCTTGAACCCTGGTTGCTTGATCAAATTGGCCTACCCAATTGATCTCCCAAGAGTCAATTGGGCAAGATCACTCTCTCTACCAAGAGGTGTGAGAGTGGGTACAATTGTGCAACATTTATAGCATAATCCCCATATATATCAATCTACCTTTAGTAATTTCTACCCGTCAATTAGCCACCTAGGTAGTGTAACGACCCTAGTGCCTTTCTTAACAATAAATACAACTTAGCAATATTCTCGTAGCATAAGTTAGTGTTAATCATTAGTTTTATAATAGTAGTTATAAAAATCAAAAACCAAAAATGTTTGAAATGACATTAGGAGTACAAACACATCTTTAGACTAGACAGAAAATCCAACTCCACTACTAGCCCCTGAGGAAATCGATCCCGACCTCTATTCGGGTAAAAGTTATTGCGACCCGCTCTTCCTACCTTGGTGTAGCATCGAGTTGGCAGAGAACACTTTTTGGCACTGTTGCCGGGGAGCTTACGATGTTGACTATCTATTTAGTTAGTTTTGTGTTTTGCTTCTCTTTCCTTCTTGTTTACTAATTTTGTTTGTGTCGATTACTCAGGTACAAATGGCTCTCAATGCCAATGACCCTCTAGGCAATGTGAATGCGGGGGATGAGGTAGATGATCTTGATCATGATGAGCTTCCCTTAACTCAAGCTCCACGTAGAGGCCGTCAAGCCAATGCAAATAACAACAACAATATTATAGACCCTCCTCCGCCACCACCAAGAGTGGCTCCAAGAGTCCTCCCGAATCAAGGATATGTGAGTGCCATCGTTCCTCCTCGAATCCGGGCCGGGAACTTTCAAATTACAAATGTCATGTTGACCTTGATTGATCAAAGAGGGTATTTTATGGGCCCCTCCGATCAAAATGCTTACAAGCACTTAAAGGGGTTCGTTGATATATGCTGGGGTAGCAAGCAAACAAACACATCCGAGGATGCGTTGAGTTTGAGACTTTTCCCGTTCTCTCTTCGGGGTAAAGCGTTGGATTGGTTAGAAAGGCTCCCCAATCATTATATCTCCACATGGGATGAATTGGCAGACAAATTTATTGCCAAGTTCTTTTCTCCAAGTCATATGTCGGCTCTTCGAGATGAAATCCTAGCATTCACGCAAGAGCCAATGGAACCTTTGCACGAGATATGGGAAAGATATAGAACAATGGTGAAGGAGTGACCTAATAACGACATGACCGAGGCAATGATATAACAAACTTTTTATCGGGGCATCAATACCACGAATTAGTGCATTGTGAACCAATTAGCCGGAGGGAACTTCATGAAACTTTCTTACCAAGAGGCATGTGATGTACTTGATGAAATGGCCGACACCTCTTCGGCATGCCAAAGTCGAGCAAATGTGCCCCAAGTTGATCCCATGGTCACCCATTTGCACAAGGAATTGCACGACCATAGCCAAAACTGGCGAGGAATGTCAATATGTCAATAAGTACCAAGGGAATAGAGGAAATCGATGGAATCAAAAATGGCGTCCCCAAGGAAATTGGGGCAATCAACAAGGGGGTGGTAATTGGAATAATAACAACCAACAACAAGGTGGTGGCAATTGGAACAACAATAATCAAAACAACAATTGGGGTAACCAAGGTAACAATCAAGGCAATTGGAACGGGAACAATAATAATTGGTGCAACAACAACAACAATCAAGGAGGGTGGAATAATAGCGGAAATCAAGGCAACCGGGGGTAAGGCTTTCAAAGGCCACCCATGTACCAACAATCGAACAATCCACATGCCTTTCAATCTCAAGGGTCTAGTCCTTCGGGTAGTAATATGAGGAGAATAGAAATGATATTCGAACAAATAATGAAGAAGAACCAAGGCTCCGATGCTCAATTGGCTTCCCACAACACCTCTATTCGGAATTTGGAGGTTCAACTAGGCCAAATCTCTCAATCGTTGAATACTCGACCTAAGGTTGCTCTACCAAGTGATACAGTAGCAAACCCGAAGGGAGGTAACAATCATGTAATGGCAGTTACAACAAGAAATGGAAGGGGTGGTGATGTGTGCGAGTACGTAATTTTTTTCCTATATGAATTACTCCCACAAAATAAAAAATAAAATAATTGTTTTGTTTATTGTTGGAAGTCCTGTGAAATTTTATGGTATTTTGTTGTTTGCATTTGTCTGTGCCTGTGTATTTTATTTAATTAATTAAAAATACAAAAATATGTTGCATTCGCATTTAGGATTTAATTTCACATTTTTCGAGTAATTAAGCAAATTGTTGTTTTACAAAAATAAAAATGAAAAAATCCACACAAAAATAATGTATTTTGCATTTTAGTATTTAATGTTGAATTTTGTGTTTTCTTTTTTACTTGGTATTTAATTATGTTTGTGATAACTACTACTTAGAGTATAGGATGATTTGGTAAAGGATTAATTTAGGTTTGTATTTTTATTTTAATTAGAATTTTAGAAAATAAAACAAAAGGAAAAGAATTGGAAAAAGACGGACTTGGGCCATTTTTTGAAATTAAATCCAAGCCCAAATCAAAATACCCATCTAGTCCAACCCAAACCCATCCCCCAGCCTGGTCCGTCACCAACTCGACCAAACGACACCGTTTCAATGTCAACCAATCTCGACCGTTCGTCCTTTCCCATTCAATTGTCCAAGTACCCCCCCCCCCCCACACTCGTCTAACCAACCCGACCTGTTTCCCCGAACCGGTCCATCCCCTTACTAAAATTAAACGACCCCGTTTCACATAGGGGAATTGATCCGAGCCGTTGATCTCGATTGATCAAACGGCTTGGATCCAATCTTCTACCCAGTATATAACCCTCCAACCTGACCCAACCCCCCCAGAACACCTCTACCTCTTCGTCTATAAACCTTCAAAGACTAAACCTTCTGCCGCCGCCCTCCGCCTGCCGGAAATCACCCACGGCGGCGGACAACCTCCAATCGCCACCAAATTAACACCATCAACTCCCCTCCCTCCTCATCCCAACCCCTCAATCCCCTTCCCTCGAATACCATCAGAACCCTTCGAATCTTGATTCGAAGGGACGATCCCTAGCGCCGCCCTCATATTCCTCGGTGGCGGTGCCACCTCAAACCTTCCCAAACTAACACCCAATGACCACCGTGCCTCCCTTACCCCAAATCCCGTATCAATTTCCATCAAATTCCCCTCAAACCGTTCGAATTTGGAATCAGAGAACAAGCCCTAAAATTCAACGGGCCTTTGAGGATTTCAGACTATTGGACCTTAGTCGTGTGTTTTCACACAGGAAACACAAGATTAAGGTCTAATAAGGTCAAAATCGAAGAAGTTTTTTCAAGAATTTCAAATATATTCGGAGCACACGGGTATTTCCTTTTCATTTTCTTTTCTCTTAAAATTTTCTTTACTTTTGTTTTCGATTATTACCTCACATCATCATCTATTTCACCATTTTCTTTTAAAGTCTTTTGTTTCACCAGTTTTATAATTGTTCTTGGCATACATGTTAGTTTTTTTTTTAGTATTAATAATTTGATAATAAGTTGGTTTCAATTTCGTTAAGCGTTTAGTGTCATTACTGGAGATTAGTAAAAAAACAAATGGCCCGAATTACTTCTGTTTCCGCTTATCTCATTTCAATTCAGTACTTGGTTTGATTGTGTTTTGGTTTTGAAGTGTATCCCTATAGGTCGAGTTTGGTTTTGGTTACCTAAGGGTTTCCGGATTTGGGCCAATTGGACCCGGATTCTGCCTAGTTTCTCAGGGGTAATTCACAAAGGTTTCAGGGGGTAGTTTGAGAATTAGAGTACTCGAATAATTAAATAAGGGCCGTTAATCAATAAGTAGGGCACTAATGAACAAAAAATGAACATTTCTAAGTGGGATTGAAAAGTTAAAAGACAACTAATAGTGGAGACTACACTTGCTGGTTTTAAGGGCTAATATATAATAGTTAATTGTCCACTAGGTGCTTGAAAATATGGATGAAAAGAGGTTTGAAAAACTTATAAAAAAGAGAAAGAGAGTTTGGGGGGAGGGGGATATACATTCTAAAAAAAACACACACGCTGAGATTGAAAACACTCTGCAAATCTGAGTCTTTTTTTGAACACATAGAAATACATACAGACTTTGAACACTGAAAAGAAAGGTTTTTAAGGGCTGAAAGATCCAGAAATATTAAGGTTGATAGATTACTGTTCCATCCAAGTTTGAATATAAAATCAAAAAAATATATATACAAAAATGGGGCTGTTTATGAGCTGAATCTGTCTGGTATTCAAGTTTTGGTTCATTCTTGGTTGAAGTTTGATTCTGCACTTTGTGTGACATCGTTGGGATTCAAAACTGGTTTCAAGTGGTCTTTCCTCAATCATTTCTAGGCTTATTTGTTGCTGATACCTATTCCTGCTACTGACTCACAGCTGATCCTCCATTTCTTTATTTTTCTTCTCAACTTCCAAGTAAATGCTTTGAACTTAAAATCATGTATGATGTACTGATTTGCTGAATGAAATACAAATGAATCCAAGATGTTTTAAGCGTTAATTCATGCTACTATTTCTGTATCATATGTTTTTTTTGGTTGGTTTAGTATAATGTCTGTTTAACATGATGGCTGTAATCAATGGGGTTTTAGACTAGAAATTGAGTATAATAGTGCTTATTTGATCAGTTATGAGGTTCAAAGTTTTGCGGTATGGATCTAATAGGACTGGCAAAGACTTTCAGATGAATGGTGTTAGTTAATAGTCGTGTATGTTGTACATGAAGTTTACTGCATTTGACCTCCCATTGTATTAGATGTTGATTTCGAGTCAGTCTTGTTAATTCAAGCATGCAGGTGCTGTTAGAGAGTAACTGCAATTGATTAAGTTCAATTAAAAGGTGTTGTGCTTTTTTATACCATGTGATACGTTGCTTGCTAATAGAAAAGCTATCTTCGGGATTGTGGTTTTACAATGGCCATTCAATCTTGAGTGCTTTCACGCAAATCGTTTGGTATTAGTTTCAGGAGTCATTCAGTAAGGTGGTGCGATTGGATTATTTGCTGAAGTATGGTACAATAACGTGCAAGTCTCATATTTTAGTAGTAATTTTTTCCATGTGTTAGTAATTGAAAGTGAAATCAAGAAATGGACCGGTTTTAATTAAATCTGATCATTTTTGTTAATTTGTGCAAAAGGGTGCAAAGCAGAATTCGAATTTCCCAAATCAATTTCTAGTCATATTTGGTATCAATTCATGTTTGCATTATGGCTTAGGGTCTGGACCCGTTTGGTTTACGGAACTAGGCCGACATGCCCCCATGTAATTGTCCTGGGCAGAGTCCATTAAATATTAGAGTTATCTAATTATTCTTTGCTTGGTCCAATGACCATTGGGTTTAGTCGAACATTTAATTGGAATTAAAATAGGAGCTCTCTTATCCTTATTAATCAATTAAGACCGTTAAGTATAAGCAAAGTGTGCCATGCTGAATAAATTTACAATTGCATGGCCCTCGCTTTAATTAATCATGTTTATCCTTAGAAATCGAGTAAGCCATTAAGCAAATTCCATGGCCCTCGCAAATCGCAAACGCGTAGTTGCTTTAGGCGCGTATTTTAATAATCTACCTTCCTAAACTCGGGTGCACATTTATATGACCCAAATCCAAATCTCAACGATGTTAAAATATGTCAAAAACCAAGGGTACATTTATATGACGTGATTCGAGACGTGTTTTAATAGCGTTACAATTTTCTCTAAAAAATAAATAAAAGCGGTTAAAAGTTAAATTTTTTACATAGGTTCATAATTGTTTAAAATCAGATAATTTAAGCCGAATATGACAGTTGAGCGACCGTGCTAGAACCACGGAACTCGGGAATACCTAACACCTTCTCTCGGGTTAACAGAATTCCTTGGATTTCTGGTGCGCGGACTGTTAAACAGAGTCATTCTTTTCCTCGATTCTGGATTTGAACCGGTGACTTGGGACACCATAAATCTCCATGTGGCGACTCTGAATTCTTTAAATAAATAAATCCCGTTTTGATTGTCCTTTAATTGGAAAAACTCCCTTTATTATACCCTCTTTCCGGGGTGTAGTAGGTAAAAGGAGGTGTGATAGCTCTTGTAAGGCCCCGGAAAATTTCGCTAAGTAATCTAGGATTTTGTGGTGCCACGTGGGCTAATTATTATATTTTATGTGCTATTAACATGGTGGACATCAATTAGACTTGGTAAATATGAGTATAAGTCTTATGGTAAGTGATGTGAGGTCCAAATAGAAGCCTAAGTGTATGCCAAATGGGAAACTTTTCGTAATAGGCTAAAATTTCAAATGGATTCGCACAAGGCTCCATCTTAAATGAGCATATCTAAATATGTATAATGTTTTATATGATGAATAACCTATCAAATAAAAGCTCTTTGAGTCTAGTTTTCAATGCTTAAAACCTTTTGTCATTTGGACATTCTTACACAAAGTTATGATCAAATTACCAAGTCTTGCATCAATCTTCAAGAATCAAAGAACCCAATCACAAGTTCTTCATCTAAGAGGTAAGATTCTATACCCTAGGTTTTAATTTCGAGTTTGGAGTATAAGATGGGATATTGAGGTATGATTCTTGGGAGAAATACTATTATGTATTCATGCATGTACAACTTAGGTTTATGGGAAGATTGTTTAACATAAATAAGTAAAGATTTGGTTGGGGAATGAAGGAAAACCTTGAAAAAGAGATTTGAGATTTAGATGCTCAACTAGTATTTGATAAAATGCTCAAATGAGCTGAAACCATGAATACTTTTCTAATTTGTGTTCAATTTTGTTATGTCTCAAACTAGATTGGAATTGCTAGAATTTCCGGAACGTTGTAGTAACTTAAGGAAAGCTTAGACGAGGTATGTATGGCTAAAACTCCCTCTTCTTAGAAATTGAGCTCCCATGGTGCCCCTGCGTATGTTGTAAGTGCGGAATTTGATTTATGTAGTATTCATTATTTCAAAGGATTTGGGGTGTTGCAAGAACATATGTGAAAGATGTACCTCAATGTGTTTAATAGGTTATTCTTGGTAAATGAGGATATGTGAAAAATGGGAACCATGTGCTAAAATGCCTAGACTTCAAGTCAAGTTTAAATTGAGGTTTTGATGCCAAATTGTGTTAGAAAACTCGTTATGGTTGATCCTCCGATATGTTCTTATGTGTACGAAATGTATTTAATTGATTGTGGCTAGTTGTTGGTAATGTACAAATATGTTTGGAAGTGAAGTAAGTGACTGTGTAAATGAGGTAAGATTGAACTTTGGATTCTTGCTGTGATTGGTACTTTACATGAATTGGTGTTGTGACCCTATAATTGCAAAAGATGAATTCCAATATGATCAAGGTGCTATTGTTGATAACTTAAAAAGGGTTCAAGGAATTTGAATCGTGTATTGAAATGCTAAGACCTTAAATTGAGAATTGAGTTGCATATCTTATGCCAAACTATGTGAAATCCTCTATGTGTAGAGATGTTTAAAGTAATCAAATGAATTTGGGAAATAGAGTGTGTCCAATGTGCCGAGAACTTGAATTTGTATAATGTTATGATTGAAAAAGAAGGATTCAAGAATAATTGGTGTAATTATTTGCTTATGCCTTCGATGTGTGTTTTTATTACTGGTTGGTGTATCCCTTCTATTGATTTGGAAGAATCCATTGTTTTTAAGGTTCCATTGTCAATAAACTTGAGGTATATGATTTCTGAGATATTGTATGTGCCGAGGATTCATGGTTCCTCTCATGTGTATTTGACATCTTCAATTAAATGGCTTGTCGTTGAAATTGATAATTGACGTGAAATATTTGGAAATGATGTGAAGTGTGGGAAATAAGAGATTGAGTTATGAAACATGGCCTAGCCAAGTATGCTGTAATGATTGTGGCCCCATGCCCCGATTAAAACATGTTGACCCTATGGACGGGCTATGAAACGCATAGGGGTATAATATAAAATGTGGAACCTATGGACGGGCTATGAAACGCATAGGTGTATAATATAATATGTGGAACCTATGGACGGGATATGAAACGCATAGGTGTATACTATAATATGTGGGACCTTTGGACGGGCTATGAAATGCATAGGTGTATACTATAATATGTGGGACCTATGGACGGGCTATGAAACGCATAGGTGTATACTATAATATGTGGGACCTATGGACGGGCTATGAAACGCATAGGTGTATAACATAATATGTGGAACCTATGGACGGGCTATGAAACGCATAGTTTTATACTATAATCTGTGGGACCTATGGATGGGTTATGAAACGCATAGGTGTATACTATAATATGTGAGACCTATGGACGGGCTATGAAACACATAGGTGTATACTATAATATGTGGGACTTATGGACGGGCTATGAAACGCATAGGTGTATAATATAATATGTGGGACCTATGGACGAGCTATGAAACGCATAGGTGTATAATATAATACGATGTGTGAGCCCTATGGACGGGCTATGAAACGCATAGGTGTATAATTTGATATGTGAACTCATTGGACGGGCTATAAAACACAACCTAGAGGTATGGAGATTTATGTGAAAGCTATGTGATCTCTTTTATTTGATAATGTTGTGATCATTTAAAGTGTTTGAGTTTTACTTGTGATTTCTTTATTCTTGCTTGATAGTTCTTTCTAATTAGATGGTGTTTAGTTATACATACTAGTGCTATTCAATGGCACTAACGTCCCTTTTGCCGGGGCGCTACATTTGTGTTATGATTGTAGGTGGTTCCATAACAGGCAGTGTTGGTCGCAGCCAGTGACGCATCTTCCTTTCAGCTAAGTTGGTGAGCCCCACTTCATTTCGGGTCCATGTATGATTGTTTATCATGTACTTTGTATTTAGAGGTATAGCCGGAGCCTTGTTGCCGGTATTTCCATATTATTCTTCAGTTATATTTAGAGGCTTCGTAGACAGGTTGTGGGTAGTGACGGGTATTGGAAATTAAAATAGAAATATTGACGTTTGGCAAATGTATAAAACTTTTAATACCTCTGAGGTGGCGGATGAAGTTGCTAATGAAAATGAAATGGAAATCGTTAATTTTATGTTTATAGAATTTGATTAATGGAGTCCATCTCCTATTTATTCATGAGTTAGTTTGGGTAGAATGAGACCTAACATGCTTGCTCGGTCGGGTTTACTCGGTTGAGCGCCGGTCGTGCTCCTCGGATTTTGGGGCGTGATAGCTCTGGTGACTCTGCTGGGGATAAGAACCAAGAACTTTTTGTTCAGGGTTCAGAATTCGAGTTTAGAATAATTGTTATATTTGGCTTTGTTTATTATTTGATTTTATTACGTGTTTGGGCCTAATGTGCTATGTGATGCTTTTATTGCTTTGATATTATTTGAATTGTATATATAAAATTGTTACGAAACCTTTCTCTTCTCACCTCCGGGGATTGGTCGCTGGTCGAGACTCCCTATTCTGTTAGTGTCATACCTAAAAGTAAGAAAGAGGCCGGAATAGTTAATAAGCCAGATGGCCTTTTGGTTCCCGGTACATAGCCCCCTCCTCGACTCAAGTTGTCCGCTTGGGTACACAGTCTAGAACATATGCCCAGGTTTTTGAACCTAGAATAACTCAGCCTCATGCCGGATCCCTAGTGGGAACGCTTATTTGCATCATGTGCATTTTGACTTAGGGGACTCAACACAGGGGTTGGGTCCGTCTAGGACAGGTGTACCCGGAATAATGGACCATCCTGAAGCATCCTACTTGTGCATTTATTTGTTTCGGACTTACATGCTGACCGACTTTCGAATATTTGAAGAAAAAAAAGAAAAATATATAGCAGTATAAGGGTAAAGAGAGTTAATTGCCTGTTTTGAAAAACACAATGTCCAAATAGTGTCGAGACTCCGCCCAATTTTTGAAAAATGAAAAAAAGGGGAAAAGAAAAAGAAAAAGAAAAAAAAACTTTTGGTTTTCAAAAATAGTTATTTGTTTTTCAATAAAATGAGAAGAAGAAAATCTTGTTTTCAAAAAATAGAGTTGTTTTCAAAAATAATAGTCGTTTTATTTTTCGATGAAAAAAAGGGGTTTGTATTTTGTTTTCAAGAAGAGTCCGTTTTATTTTCTCAAACAACGTCAGTTTGATTCTCACAGAATGTGAGATACGTAGGCAACCCCCACCGGGTCCAACTTCTTTTGCAAAAATAACCAAAAATAAACAAAATTTTGCTTTTATTATAAATAGGTGAGGTGATACCGTTTTTGTCAAAAATAGCCGAATATTCCCGAAAGGGACGCTGGAAGGCCGATTTTGCATAAATTATCACCTTTGGTCTTTTTCTAATTTTTGCCCAGTTAGCGGGCACCGCCTTAAAATCTTCCTTCGGAAGTGCTGAAAGGCCGTATCTGCAAAGCTGGCTTTTCGGTTTTAGAATTAAAAATGAAGGAAAAAAAGGGGTCAATTTTTTCGATTTTAAAGTCACATAGAATAAAATCAGGACGTGTTTCAATTAATCACCTTAATAAATGTGCAGGATGAGCACAAACCAAAATGAACCTTTCTCTTTCATAAGCAAGATCCTTTTGGAGTTGCGACTGTGGTGGAATGATTTAGGTGGAGAAGGGCAAGACGGGGTCAAGAAATATTTGGGGGGACTTCTCGGGCTGTTAGAAATTATACCTAGGGGAGACATCATAAGAGCATTGGTCATATGCTGGGACCCAGCGCACAACGTGTTCCACTTTTCAGATTTTGAACTCACCCCGACTTCAGAAGAAATAGCCGGGTACATTGGGAGTGTTGAGCTTCCTTTAAGGCACAAGTATTTGGTTGCCCTAAGAACCGTAGTTGTGCACAAATTTTTAGACTCACTAAAGATAAGCAGAGAGGTACACAACCCAGACTTGGCAGCTGGTTTTTGTACTTTATCATTCATATACAATAGATATGGTCGTATAGGAGGGTTTAACAAGCCAGAGAATAAAATCTGTAGCAAAGGAAATCGCCTTAAATGGGAAGAACATAGACGTTTCGCTTTTATGGTGGCTTTCTTGGAGCTCCTGGTGTTCCCGAGAAAAGACAGGAATATCGACATAAAAATAGCAGGGGCTGTTAGCTCTTTGCTCACTCAGGCTAAGAGCACACTCGCGCCTATGATAGTAGCTGAGATCTTTCGTACTCTCACAATTTGCAGATCCGGGGGAGACTTCTTTGAAGGGTGCAATCTGTTGTTGCAAATGTGGATGACCGAACACCTGTACCACCGCCCCCAGTTCATAAGCTATGGGTCAACAGAGAAAACTTGTATAGAGAAATTTTATACAAGAATCAAAGGGATCAACTTGCTTGAAGGAGTCACAGGATGGATATCTTACTTTCGGTCCCTCACTGCTAGCCAAGTAGAGTGGACACAGGGATGGTTGATTGTGGACGAGATTATATACATGCCAGCAACGGGGCCTCATTTTCTTCTGATGGGTCTTAGGAGCATCCAGCCTTATGCCCCGTATCGGGTTAGCTAGGGAGGTGCCAGATAGTGCCTAAAGACGAAGATCTCAGTGTCCAGGTAGTTGAGATTGGACTGGATGGTCAGATCCCTGAAGCAACAGTCCGCCAGATCTGTAGTGAATGTCAATACCTGGCGGCAAATACTTGTGTACGGGATCGATCTAAAGGAGAAATTTAACCTGGGTATCATGTTTGGTATAGAAAAGAAATAGCATTCGGGAGGCCTGCCAAAAGACCCCACCTCCAGGATTTTGTCGAATCGTCACAAGAACAGCGGGACTGATTGGCTAAAGAACGCGAGTACAGGGCTATAATAGGCAAACTGGAGAAGCAAGCCATGGAACTTCAGTTTCCTGGGTATCATGTTTGGTATAGAAAAGAAATCGCATTCGGGAGGCCTACCAAAAGACCCCACCTCCAGGATTTTGTCGAATCGTCACAAGAACAGTGGGACTGATTGGCTAAAGAATGCGAGTACAGGGCTATAATAGGCAAACTGGAGAAGCAAGCCATGGAACTTCAGTTTGAAAAAGATGTTCAAGCCGCTGCAGATGAGGGGGAAAAGAAGAAGCTAATCCAAGAAAATAAGGCCCTTAAAACTCAGATCTGAAAAATAAGAGTAGCTGTCAGAGGGCCAAAAAGAAGCCGGGCTAACCAAAAACTCATAAACGAACTAAAGGGAAAGCCCGCGAATGCCAAGAGGACTTGGAAAGGTCTGAAGCTAGCTTGGCAAGGGTCCGGGCCAGATGGACAAATGGCGCAAAAGAGCGAGCACTTCATATGCAGCAGATGAAGAGGGACTATGAGGGGAGCATCACTATCCTGAGAGGACAAATAGGCACTCTCGAAGACAGGATATTCAGGCAAGCTAGAGATTTCAGAGCAGATAGGAAGCACTGCTATGACCTGATGGCGCGAATAGAGGAACAAATGCATAAGTTTCAAGATCAACTCCTTCATAAGTCTCGAGTGCTGGAAGCCCGGGATCAACAGATAAGATGGTTGTTGCAGGAAAAGAGCAGGATTAGAGAAGGGGTCAAAAACATCACACGCTACATTACCGCAAAATGCCGAGTATGCGAGGACATGACCCGTACCTCTTTTTTTGCAGCAATAATGACTTTCATCAAGCAAATAATGAACGACCCGGAGAAGCTTCAAAGGGATCTTATACAAAGGCCCGCGGCAAGGCCGAATAATGCCTCGTGGGCCCCAGGGAATTTTGGGGCATTGATGTATTCTTAATCTTTGTTTTGAGTCTTTCTTGTTAAACTTTGTAAGTCTGTCAGTCAGTCCTTTAAGTTTTTGTTTTATTCGTCTTTAAAGTTTGTAAACTTTTTTCAATTGTTATAATAAAAGCAGTTGTTTGCGTGGAAAATATTTTGCTACGTATTTTTACATCGGCAAGAATTATGCCAGTCTGATTCATGCGGGGACATGATACGTAGGCAATCCACATAAGATTCGACCACCACTAAAAGAAGAAAAAAAAGGGGGAAAATGAAATGAAGAAAAATTTGAGAGGCGCTAAAAAGGGGCACGATTATGAAAGGCCGGAATGACACACACATCCGAAGCAAATGCGTAATAGAAAATGGTTAATTGCCTTGGTGCATTGCATCCCAACGTGCGATTGCATATTTGTTAAACTCTAAAAACTAACAAGTTTGTTCATTTCCAGAGAATTCAAGCAGTTAGTTTATCTAGATCATACTGGCACATTACCATTATCAGACTAGATCAAAGGGACCGATACCAGTGATTATGTCTAGCCCCGAAAGAGAAAGAAGCTCCTAGGTGGAAGAAGTAGATGTGCAAGCCATGAAAGATGAAATGTACAAGTTAAAACAACAAATGGCTAAGATGTACTAGGCTTCGACGAGGGGTCAGCCACCACCAGCCTATTTTGCTAACCCTACTTTCCTCCCAATACCCACCCAATCTCCAGAACAGTTTGTTTCGGACTCATCCCCAAATTTTCCCACATATCAACATCATCAGGGAACTACCTCTCAGACACCACAAGTTCCAAAGACAATTCCATACCCTCCTACACCAATTACCCCTATTTTTGTGGAACCTCCACCAGCCGCACTCCACAGGTCTTCCAGCGAGCCTGTTTTCCAAATGCAGGACAATCAATATTACCCTCCTAAACCCACTTTCAACGAACCTGAACCGTGTCTTTACCATCCTCAGCTTAATATCTCGGCAGAAATTGAGAAGCCTCCTAAGAATTTGGAGCAAGAAGAGATGGTGAGGAAGGTTAAAAGTTTGGAGTAGTCCTATAGAGATATGAGAGGACTAGGAGGTCAGGTAAGTGTAGCTTACAAAAACCTATGTTTATTTCCAAACGTACAACAGCCGGCAGGGTTCAAAATGCCCAAATTTGACTTGTACTATGGATATGGAAATCTGGTGGCCCATCTGAGGGGATTCTGCAGTAAAATGAGAGGAGCAGGAGGAAGGGATGAATTGTTGATGGCGTACTTCAGTCAGAGCTTGAACGGACCAGTGTTACAATGGTACACCCATCAAGACCATAGCAGATGGTACACTTGGGATGACCTGGCCCAAGAATTTTCCTACCACTTTCAGTACAACCTAGAAATTATCCCAGATCGTTTGTCTTTAACAAATATTGAGAATAAGTTCGGAGAAAGTTTTCGAGAATACGGCTTCTGCTGGAAGGAGCAAGCGGTGAGGGTTGATCTACCGATGAAAAAGAGCGAAATGGTTGATTACTTCCTACAGGCCTTAGAGCCCACTTATTTCGTCCACCTGGTATCGGGAATCGGGAAGTCTTTCAATGAAGTGGTAAAAATGGGAGGCATGGTGGAGGAAGGACTAAAGTCCAATAAAATCATGAGCTATTCAGCGATCAAGGCAACCACCCAAGCCATCCAAAGCGACACTGGAGGAGTGTTGGGAAGGAAGAAAAATGAGGAAGTTGCAACAGTGGAGTCGAGAACGTGGCCCAGGCACCCAACACCATACTACAACCAGCCACCACCACACCCTCAAACTTACCCCCACACTCCATATAGCCCACCACAACATTACTACCCACAACCAGATCCCCACTTCTCTGTCCATCATGCTCAGACGTATATTCAACCTCCAGCCCACACACAATAGCGTGCACCAGCTCCACAAAATACCTACCAAAATCAACAAAATCCTACCCACCCCCAAGAGCCTATAGAAACCCCTCTGGAACAGGTTTCCGTCCAAGCCAAGGCTTTAGGAACGAGAGGGTACAGAAGCAGAAGGCTTTTAATCCACTGGGAGAATCATATACCAGTTTATTCCTCAGGCTGAGGCAGTTGGGCATGTTGAATCCGATTCAGGCTAAGTTACCAAACCTTCCTCCAAGAAATCGTGACCACTCAGTAAATTGTGAATATTGTTCAGGGGCCCCGGGACATGACACAGAAAAATGCTGGAAATTGAAAATAGCTATTCAAGAACTCATCGATGCTCGTCGGATCGAGGTTCAAGTCCCGGAAACGCCCAACATCAACCAGAATCTGCTTCCAGCCCATCACGAGAATAATATGATTGAGCTGGTGCAACGAGAGGGAGAGCCAAACAAACCCTCGTAGACAGTAATGATGATCCGTTCCAGCAAAACCAGTTCAAAAGAGAAGGTGACCAGTGGGAAGTCAGAGGTCCAGTCGAAAGGGGTGAATAACAAGCCAGTTGTGGTGGCCGAGAAAGGGTCATCAAGCATTGTTGCAGAACAAGCAAATGTGGTGGTACCGGGGGTTGCAAGTAAACCTGTTATAGTCATGAAGGGTGCTCACATATAGCCTGTTATTATAAAGCCAGTGTCCCTTGGAGTTATGAACAAGTGGTGGTGACATATAAAGGGAAGGAGCTCAGGGAAGAAGTTTGTGAAGCTCAGGGTCTGACTCGTTCAGGGAGGTGCTTTGCCCCTGAAGAGTTGAAAAAGCCAGAATTCCCAAAGATAACCCTGTATTGGCGAAGAAAGCTGTGATAGAAGAAGAAGCGCAAGAATTCTTGAGAAAAATGAAAGTACAGGATTACTCTATTGTAGAACAATTGAAGAAAACACCAGCCCAAATCTCATTGCTCTCATTGCTGATCCACTCAGATAAGCACTACTAGGCACTGATAAAGCTATTGAATTAGGCCCACGTCCCTGACAAGATCTCGGTGAATCACCTGGAGAAGATAGAAAATAAAATCTTTGAGATAAATAGAGTTACTTTCTCGGATGATGAGTTGCCTGTGGAGGGCACAGAACATAACATGGCCCTTTATCTGACGGTGAAGTACGAAGACTCGGTGGTCATGCGAGTTCTGGTTGACAATGGGTCTAGTGCAAATATATGTCCTCTTTCCATGTTGAATAAGCTAAAGGTCGATAATGACAGAATTCATAAGAACAATGTCTGTGTATGAGGGTTCGATGGCGGAGGCAAAGATTCTGTAGGTGACATAATACTAGAATTGACAATAGGGCCCGTGGAGTTCACCATATAGTTTCAAGTGCTAGATGTGGCGGTCTCTTATAGCCTTTTATTGGGGCGACCCTGGATCCATGCCGCCAAAGCAGTGCTATCTTTGTTGCATCAAGTGGTTAAATTCGAGTGGGACAGACAGGAGATTGTGGTGCATGGTGAAGATAATATGTGTGCCCTGGGTGATGCCATTATACCCTTCATCGAAGTGGAAGACGACTAGGGGCCGTGGGTATATCAAGTCTCTGACACAGTACCCGTAGAAAAGGTCCCAGAGGGGAAAAGCATCCCAGTTCCTAGAGTAACGGCCGCAACTATCATGGTGGCTTCCGAAATGTTAAAAAACGGTTTCATACCGGGTAAGGGTTTGGGTGCTGATCTCCAAGGCATCGTGCAGCCAGTTTCTCTTCCTAAGAATTTGGATACTTTTGGTTTGGGGTTTAATCCCACCGCGGCAGATGTGAGACGAGCTCACAAAATGAAGAAGAAGGCATGGGTTTTGCCAAAGCCAATCCTGCATCTGTGCAGATCTTTCGTTAGGCCGAGTACTAGAAAGCAGCCACTGTCAAAAGTTCCTGGGTTACTGATTGGTGATGATGGGGATTTGGATAAAGGGTTCGAAAGGTTATTTACCGAGATTAACATGTTAGAAGTTGGTGAAGGGTCAAGTAAGGCAGATGTGCAGTTTGTGGGACCAAAGGCAAAGCTCAATAGTTGGAGGGCTACTCCTCTTCCCACTCAGAAGGAGTCTTGGTAGTTCGCTCTGATATTCCTTCTTGTTTGTCTGGATTATTCTAGGGTTGTAATCCAGATTTTTAATTTTTAGTCGGTCCAAGTGTGCAAAACCTTGTTATCCTATATTTCAATAAAATGAAAAGCTTCTTCTTCATTCTTTATCTTAATTTTGTTTTCTTTTCTCTTTTCTGTACAGTTCTCTTTCTACTGTCCCTAATGACATGACATGCATAAGGAATCCTCGACCCAGTCTAGAAAATCAATCTGACTCCAAAATAATAGTGCAAGAAGTAGATTATGAGTCGGAATACGATGAGGATGAAGCCTTCGAAGATATTAGTAGGGAACTAAGTAAATTCGAAGAAAAACCCAGGCCTAGTTTAAACGATACATAAGCCATCAATCTAGAGGATGCAGATAACATCAGGGAAACTAAGATAAGCGTCCATATTGAGCCGAATATCAGGGGAGAATTAATCAAAACACTTATTGAATTAAAAGATGTTTTTGCATGGTCATATGACGACATGACGGGTTTAAACACCAATTTAGTGGCTCACAAATTGCCCACTGACCCGACATTCCCTCCCGTCAAGCAAAAATTAAGTAAATTCAAAACTGATATGAGTGTGAAGATTAAGGAAGAGATAACCAAATAGCTGGATGCAAAGTTTATTCGGGTCACTCGATATCCTGAGTGGTTGGCTAATGTGGTGCCAGTGCTTAAGAAGGACAGAAAAATCAGGGTGTGCATTGATTATCGCAATCTGAAAAAAGCAAGACCAAAGGATAACTTTCCGCTACCCAACATCCCCATTTTGGTCGATAATTGTGCCAAACGTGAAATCGTATCTTTTATGGATTGCTATGCTGGGTATCATCAGATTTTGATGGATGAAAAAGATGTAGAGAAAATGGCATTCATCACGCCATGGGGAATTTATTGCTACAGAGTATCGCCATTTTGTCAGAAGAACGCTGGGGCAACATACATATGAGCAATGACCACTGTATTCCATGATATGATCCATAAAGAGATTGAGGTGTATGTAGATGATATGAGCATTAAGTCAAAGCAGCAGGCCGACCATGTCGCAGATTTGAGGAAGTTCTTTCAGAGGCTTCGCAGGTACGATATTAAACTTAACCCTGCCAAGTGTGCATTTGGGGTTCCATTCGAAAAGCTATTGGGATTCATAGTCAGTTGGCGAGGCATTGAGTTGAACTCATCAAAGATTAAAGCTATCCAAGAATTGCCACCCCCAAAGAACAAGACCGAAGTAATGAGTCTATTGGGAAGGTTGAACTATATCGGCAGGTTTATTGCTCAACTCACAGCAACTTGTGAACCCATTTTTAAGCTACTGAAGAAGGATGCTGCGGACGAATGGACTGAAGAATGTTAAGAAGCATTCGATAAGATAAAGGGGTATTTGTCAAATCCACCTATGTTGGTTCCACCAGAACCAGGGAGACCGTTGATTCTTTATTTAATAGTCCTAGAAAATTCATTTGGCTGCGTACTGGGGTAACATGACATCACCACCAGGAAAGAGAAAGCAATCTATTATCTCAACAAAAAGTTTATGGCTTACGAGGTTAAGTACACTCACCCTTAGAGGATATGTTGCGCCTTAACTAGGGTGGCACAGAAATTGAAACATTATCTGTTATCCTATACTACTTACCTCATTTCACGCTTGGATCCGTTGAATTATATTTTTCAAAAGCCTATGCCCACAGAGAGACTGGTGAAGTGGCAAATATTAATCACGGCGTTTGACATCGTCTATGTGACGAGGACTGTAATGAAAGCCCAAGCTCTGGCTGATCACTTGGCCGAGAATCCAGTCGATAAAGAATACGAGCCATTGAGAACGTATTTTCCTGATGAAAAAGTGATGCATATCGATGAGCTGGAATTGACTGAAGAACCAGGATGGAAGCTTTTCTTTGATGGGGCTGCAAATATGAAAGGAGTTGGAATAAGAGTTGTACTTATTTCTAAAACAGGGCACCACTACCCTGTTACGGCTCAGCTCCGTATCTATTGTACCAACAACATGGCTTAATATGAGGCATGCATTTTGGGTTTGCGGTTAGCTGCGGACATGGATTTCCAGGACATTTTGGTCTTGGGAGACTCGGACCTCCTGGTACATCAAATTCAGGGAGAATGGGAAATACGGGATTTGAAGCTCATACCACATCGACAATGTTTGCATGATCTTTGTCAATGGTTTCGATCAGTGGAGTTTAGGCATATCCCAAGAGTCCATAATGAGGTTGCCGATGCTTTTGGCTACCTTGGCAGTAATGTTGCACCATCCGGACAAAATTCATGTTGATCCGCTGCATATTCAAGTTCGTGATCAGCATGCTTACTGTAACATGGTGGAAGAAGAATTTGACGGTGAACCATGGTTCCATTATGTAAAGGAGTACATCAAGATGGGGATATACCCGGTGCAGGTCACAGGAGAACAAAAGAGAGCCATTCAACGGCTGGCAAGTGGATTTTTCCTCAGTGGAGGAGTGTTGTATAAAAGAACACCCTATCTTGGATTGTTAAGATGCGTAGATGCTAAACAAGCTACAACAGTCATGGCGAAAGTACATTCTGGAGTTTGCGGACCGCACATGAGCGGATATGTATTGGCGAAGAAGATCCTTCGAGCAGGGTATTATTGGCTCACTATGGAGCAAGATTGTATCAGCTTTGTGTGCAAGTGCCATAAATGCCGGATACACGGAGATTTGATTCATTCTCCGCCATCGAAATTACACACAATATCGGCACCATGACCCTTCGTTGCTTGGGGTATGGATGTCATTGGGCCCATTGATCTAGCAGAATCCAACGGACACAGGATCATTCTGGTGGCCATTGATTACTTTACCAAATGGGTTGAGGCCAAAACTTTCAAGTCTGTAACCAAGAAGGCAGTGGTTGATTTTGTACACTCAAATATCATTTGTTGATTTGGAATCCCAAAGGTAATCATCACAGATAATGATGCTAATCTTAACAGCAATTTGATGAAAGAAGTATGTCAGCAATTTAAGATAACACATCGCAATTCCACCCCATATCGTTCTAAGGCGAATAGAGCAGTTGAGGCAGCCAACAAGAACATAAAGAAAATACTGCAAAAAATGGTAGAAAGTTCCAGGCAATGGCATGAGAAGTTACCATTTGCACTATTAGGTTATCGTACTACTGTCTGTACTTCAATAGGTGCGACCCCATATTTGTTGGTATATGGCACTGAAGTAGTGATCCCTGCGGAAGTGGAAATCCCATCCCTTCGAATTGTCACCGAGGCTGAGATTGATGATGATGAGTGGGTCAAAACCCATTTGGAGCAGTTGAATTTAATTGATGAAAGATGGTTGGCAGCAGTATGTCATGGCCAATTGTATCAAAAGAGGATAGCAAGAGCATATAACAAGAAGGTGCGTCCCCGGAAGTTTGAAGTAGGGTAGCAGGTGTTGAAACAGATCCTTCCACATCAGGCTGAAGCAAAGGGCAAGTTCGCCCCGAACTGGCAAGGACCGTTCATTGTAACTATAGTATTGTCCAATGACGCTTTATGTTTAATAGATATTGAAGGGAAATGCATAGATATGGCTATCAATTCCGATGCAGTCAAGAGATATTATGTATGATTTCTTTAATATAATCATTGATTGGTTGTACTTGGCATTATCTCAAAGGTTGAAATGACGAAGGCAATTTGTTCTGCTATCTAAACACTTTACCTTTTGTTCATCCTTTTGAGCCTTATTTATTTTATTTCGTACCCCTCTTTTGGAGTCAATAACCAAAAAGAAAAGAAATAGAAGAAAGGAAGAAAAGGACATAGTAAAGAAAAAGAAAAACAGAAAAGGGAAAATAACAATAACAAATGAAAAGAAAAACGTAACAACAAGGAAGAAGAATGAACTAAGTTTGACCTGATTCCTTTTAAGGATATGTAGGCAGCTTCACGGCTCGGTCATAGGGAAATAAAACTTGAAGGATCCCCAGGCAAGAAAACTGGGGCAGAAGTTATGTTTGTAATGAGGAAGTTGGTTCCAAAAGTTATAATTCTAACCCGTTGGATTTGGTTTGAACTCTTTGATACCCTTTTTCTTTCCGAACCTATCCAAGAATCCATGTTAACATCCAAAGAAAGACCTCTCGATCAGTCTTCGAGAGGTGACAAGTTAAGCAAATAAAGATAATTCATACCAGGGGAAATACTCCAGTTTTAAGCAAGAGAAATGAAAAATGAGAGAGTCTTATTAGTGAAAACCCGTAAGGGCACTATAAGGCGACGAAAGCCGAGAGAAATGAAAAATGAGAGAGTCTTATTAGTGAAAACTCACGAGGGAACTGTAAGGTGACGAAAGCCGAGAGAAAATGAAAATGAGAGAGTCTTATTGGTGAAAACCTTCACGGGCACCATTAGGCGACAAGGAATTGAGAAAGGGACAAATGAAGTGAGGATGACGGCAAAAGATCCGTCAAGGCATCAAGTTGAACGAAGATGGGGATTCGACAAAAAGAGTTGGTTGGGAAAAACTTTAAGGCACAAAGCAAGACAATTGGGAAATTGATTGATTGAATAGGCTGGGTTGATTAATCCGAAATGCACAACATGATCATTAGGGTCAGTTATCCCGTTCAGATAAGTCTTTTTCTTTCTCAAACAATCTTCTAAAGAAAGATCTTCTCCTTTATTTATTTTCATCTTTTGAAGTCATCGTATTCCATTTCTTTTAGCTAAGACGTTTCCAATAATAGTTTGTTTTTAACAAATAAGAAAGATTTTCAGAGTTTACTGCCAGATTCCAAAGTGGTACAAAGCAAAGTGGGGCTAGGATAAGCTAAAAAGAAGGTGATGGGACGTAAGAGGCGTCATTGATAAACCAAATGTCAAAGTGATGGAGATTCCGTGAAAATATGGGATCGGATAAAAATCCAAAAGGGGAAGGCAATAGTTGGAAAATTTCAGATAAGAAGGTTAGAAGTGGGAAGAAATAGTTGGAAAGTTTACGGATAAGGACATAGTCGGAGTATCGGAAAGTCTTGACCAAGTTCAAGGCAGTCGAACAAAGCTGAACACGGAAAGGAGCAAGGGGAAAACCACCCCCAGTAAGAGCACCACAACCAATACCACATTTTAAACTGACAAGATTTTTTCTTTGGTTGAAACAGGGGCAGAAAATCTCAATTGTTTCGGAGAAAACCACCGTAAGGAAGGGCAGGCACCAAACAGATGCACTCAGTTATCAAACTGGGGCAGAAAAAATTTCCTTTCGTTGTGTCTATTTTGTTAAAATCAGATAGCCATTTGAAGAACAGGGAAAACAACACGGCTTTTAGGGTAAGAAGAATAGTTGAAATTTTGAAGTCGGAAGCCCGCCTGGAGAACAGAGGCATACCTTTCAAGTGTCAGCAGTCAAGACTCCGCCTGAAGAATAGAGGGAGTATGATTCAAATTTCAGTTTTCAAGTTTTATTAATATTTAGTAAAAAATGACACGCACCACCTACCAAACTGGGGCAGAAAAGTTTCTTTGTTTTGTCAATTGTTGTAGAAGTCAGGAGCCCGCCTGGAGAACAGAGGTGTACCTTTTAAAGTTTTAAAGTCAGGAGCCCGCCTGGAGAACAGAGGCGTACCTTTTAAAGTTTTAAAGTCAGGAGCCCGCCTGGAGAACAGAGGCGTACCTTTCAAGTTTTGAAGTCAAGAGCCCGCCTGTAGAACAGAGGCGTACCTTTTAAAGTTTTAAAGTTAGGAGCCCGCCTGGAGAACAGAGACGTACATTTCAAGTTTTGAAGTCAGGATCCCGGCTGGAGAACAGAGGCGTACCTTTTAAGTTTTGAAGTCAGGAGCCCACCTGGAGAACAGAAGCGTGCCTTTTAAAGTTTTAAAGTCAGGAGCTCGCCTGGAGAACAGAGGCGTACTTTTCAAGTTTTGAAGTCAGGAGCCGCCTGGAGAACCGATGCGTACCTTTTAAAGTTTTAAAGTCAGTAGCCTGCCTAGAGAACAGAGGCGTACCTTTCAAGTTTTGAAGTCAGGAGCCTGCCTCGAGAATAGAGGCGTACCTTTTAAGTTTTGAAGTCAGGAGCCCGCCTGGAGAACAGAGGTGTACCTTTCAAGATTTGAAGTCAGGAGCCTGCCTGGAGAACAGAGGCGTACCTTTTTATGTTTTGAAGTCAGGAGCCCGCCTGGAGAATAGAGGTTTACCTTTTTAAGTTTTGAAGTCAGGAGCCCGCCTGGAGATCAGAGGTGTACCTTTTTAAAGTGTTGAAGTCAGGAGTCCGCCTGGAGAACAGAGGCGTACTTTTTAAGTTTTGAAGTCAGGAGCCCGGCTGGGGAACAGAGGCATACCTTTTTAAGTTTTGAAGTCAGGAGCCTAGCTGGAGAACAAAGGCGTACCTTTTTAAGTTTTAAAGTCAGGAGCCCGCCTGGAGAACAGAGGCGTACTTTTTAAAGTTTGGAAGTTAGGAGCCCGCCTGGAGAACAGAGGCATACCTTTTTAAGTTTTGAAGTCAGGAGCCCGCCTGGAGAACAGATGCGTACTTTTCAAAGTTTTAACGTCAAGAGCATGCCTGGAGAAGAGAGGCATACATTTTAAAGTTTTGAAGTCGGAGCCCCCCTGGAGAACAAAGGCGTACCTCTCAAGTCAAAGAAGCCAGGAACCCGCCTGGAGAACAAAGGGATACATTCAAGTGCAGAAGTCAGGAGCCCGTCTGGAGAACAGAGGAAAAAGACAATGATCAAGAGAAGACATTTAAAAGATCAACAATTAGCTACCCGCCCAAAGAAAAGGGAGAACATCTCAAGAAGTCGGTGCAAAGCGGCAACAATGGATTTCACCGAGAGAATATAAGGCGACAAGGAAACAATAGTCACAGAACAAGTTTGAGAATAAGTCTTTGTAATTCATAGGCCATAGCTTATCCTAGCTTCTTTATTTTTCTTTTTAGCATGGTGTGATAAAGGTTCGGCAAGTAGCAGCAACAACAGCAACAGTAAAGCACAGCTTCATGGTAGTCCCAACTACCAAATTCCCGAACTACATTGACCTGATTCCTTTTTTAGCCAAGAATATGTAGGAAACCTTTGAAGCAGAGGTTCGGTCAAAATCTTTCAAAAAATGCTTCACAGAGGGGCAACTGTGAGCACGTGATTTTTGCCCTATATGAATTACTCCCACAAAATCAAAACAAAATAATTGTTTTGTTTATTGTTGGAAGTCCTGTGAAATTTTGTGGTATTTTGTTGTTATTTGCATTTGTGTGTGCCTGTGTATTTTATTTAATTAATAAAAAATACAAAATATGTTGCATTCGCATTTTTGATTTGATTTAACATTTTTAGAGTAATTAAGCAAATTGTTATTTTACCCAAAAAAACGAAAAAATCTACAAAAAAATAATGTATTTTTCATTTAAGTATTTAATGTTGAATTTTGTGTTTTATTTTTACTTGGTATTTAATTATGTTTGTAATAAATACTACTTAGAGTATAGGATGATTTGGTCAAGGATTAATTTAGGTTTGTATTTTTATTTTAATTAGAATTTTAGAAAATAAAAAACGGAAAAGAATTGGAAAAAGTCGGACTTGGGTCATTTTTTGAAATTAAATCCAAGCCCAAATCAAAATACCCATCCAGTCCAACCCAAACCCATCCGCCAGCCTGGTCCATCACCAACTCGACCAAACGACACCGTTTCAGTGTTTACCAATCTCGACCGTTTGTCCTTTCCCATCCAACGATCCAAGTACCCCCATAATCGTCTAACCAACCCGACCCGTCTCCCCGAACCGGTCCAGCCCCTCACTAAAACTAAACGACCCCGTTTCATATAGGGGAATTGATCCGAGCCGTTGATCTTGATTGATCGAACGGCTTGGATCCATTCTTCTACCCAGTATATAACCCTCCAACCTGACCTAGCCCCCCTCAGAACACCCCTACCTCTTCGTCTCTAAACCTTCAGAGACCAAACCTTCGTCGCTGCCTTCCGCCCGTCGTAAATCGCCCACGAAGGCGGACAACCTCCAATCGCCACCAAATTAACCCCATCGACTCCCCTCCCTCTACTCATCCCAACTCCTCAAGCCCCTTCCCTCGAATACCATCAGAACCCTTCAAATCTTTATTCGAAGGGACAAACCCTAGCGCGCCCTCATATTCCTCGGTGGCGGCGCTGCCTAAAACCTTCCCAAACTGACACCCAATGACCACCGTGCCTCCCTTACCCCAAATCGCATATCAGCTTCCATCAAATTCCCCTCAAACCTTTCGAATTTGGAATCAGAGAACAAGCCCTAAAATTAAAAGGGCTTATGAGAATTTTGGACTATTGGACCTTAGTCGTGTGTTTTCACACAGGAAACACAAGATTAAGGTCTAATAAGGTCAAAATCGAAGAAGTTTTTCAAGAATTTCAAATACATTCGGAGCACACAGGTATTTCCTTTTCATTTTCTTTTCGATTATTACCTCGCATCATCATCTATTTCACCATTTTCTTTTAAAGTCTTTTGTTTCACCAGCTTTATAATTGTTCTTGGCATACATGTTAGTTTTCTTTTTTTAGTATCAATAATTTGATAGTAAGTTGGTTTAAATTTTATTAAGCGTTTAGTGGAATTACTGGAGATTAGTAAAAAAAAAATTGCCTGAATTACTTCTATTTCTGCTTGTCTCATTTCAATTCAGTACTTTGTTTGATTGTGTTTTGGTTTTGAAGTGTATCCCTATAGGTCGAGTTTGGTTTTGGTTGCCTAAGGGTTTCCGGATTTGGGCCAATTGGACCCGGATTCTACCTAGTTTCTCAGGGGTAATTCACAAAGTTTTCAGGGGGTAGTTTGCGAATTAGGGTACTTAAATAATTAAATAAGGACTGTTAATCAATAAGTAGGGCACTAATGCACAAAAGAGAGACATTTCTAAGTGGGATTGAAAAGTTAAAAGACAACTAATAGTGGAGACTACACTTGCTGGTTTTAAGGGCTAATATAGAATAGTTAATTGTCCACTAGGTGCCTGAAAATATGGACGAAAAGAGGTTTGAAAAACTTATAAAAAGAGGCAGAGAGTTTGAGGGGGGGGGGGAGGGGAATATACATTCTAAAAAAACACACACGCTGAGATTGAAAACACTCTACAAATCTGAGTTTTTTTTGAACACATAGAAATACATACAGACTTTGAACACTGAAAAAAAGGGTTTTAAGGGCTGAAAGATCCAGAAATATTAAGGTTGATAGATTACTGTTCCATCCAAGTTTGAATATAAAATAAAAAAAATATATATACAAAAATGGGGTTGTTTATGAGCTGAATCTGTCTGGTATTCAAGTTTTGGTTCATTCTTGGTTGAAGTTTGATTCTGCACTTTGTGTGACATCGTTGGGATTCAAAACTGGTTTCAAGTGGTATTTCCTCAATCATTTCTAGGCTTATTTGTTGCTGATACCTGATCCTGCTACTGACTCACAGCTGATCCTCCATTTCTTTATTTTGCTTCTCAACTTCCAGGTACATGCTTTGAACTTAAAATCATGTATGAAGTGCTGATTTGCTGAATGAAATAGAAGTGAATCCAAGATGCTTTAAGCGTTAATTCAAGCTACTATTTCTGTATCATATGTTTTTTTGGTTGGTTTAGTATAATGTCTGTTTAAAATGATGGCTGTAATCAATGGGGTTTTAGACTAGAAACTGAGTATAATAGTGCTTATTTGATTAGTTATGAGGTTCAAAGTTTTGCGGTATGGATCTAATAGGACTGGAAAAGACTTTCAAATGAATGGTGTTAATTAATAGTCATGTATGTTGTACATGAAGCTTACTGCATTTGACCTCCCATTGTATTAGATGTTGATTTCGAGTCAGTCTTGTTAATTCAAGCATACAGGTGTTGTTAGAGAGTAACTTCTATTGATTAAGTTCAATTAAAAGGTGTTGTGTTTGTTTATACCATGTGATACGTTGCTTGCTAATAGAAAAGCTATCTTTGGGATTGTGGCTTTACAATGGCCATTCAATCTCGAGTGCTTTCACGCAAATCGTTTGGTATTAGTTTCAGGAGTCTTTCAGTAAGGTGGTGTGATTAGATTTTTTTCTGAAGGATGGTTCAATAACGTGCAAATCTCATGTTTTAGTAGTAATTTTGTCCATGTGTTAGTAATTGAAAGTGAAATCAAGAAATGGGCCGGTTTTAATTAAATCTGATCATTTTTGTTAATTTGTGCAAAAGGGTGCAAAGCAGAATTTGAATTCCCCAAATCAATCTCTTGTCATATTTGGTATCAATTCATGTTTACATTATGGCTTAGGGTCTGGACCCATTTGGTTTACGGAACTGGGCCGACATGCCCCCATGCAATTGTCCTGGGCAGCTTTATTTGAGAAAATAGATCCTGATGTGATCATAGGTCCTTTAAATATTAGAGTTATCTAATTATCGTTCTTTGCTTGGTCCAATGACCATTGGGTTTAGTCGAACATTTAATTGGAATCAAAATAGGAGTTCTCTTAGCCTTATTAATCAATTAGGATCGTTAAGTATAAGCAAAGTGTGCCATGACGAATAAATTTACAATTGCACGGCCCTCTCTTTAATTAATCTTGTTTATCCTTAAAAATTGAGTGAGCCATTTAGCAAATTCCATGGCCTCGCAAAGCACAAACGCGTAGTTGCTTTAGGCGCGTATTTTAATAATCTACCTTCCTAAACTCGGGTGCACATTTATGTGACCCAAATTCAAATCTCAACAATATTAAAATATGTCAAAAACTACGGGTGCATTTATGTGATGTGGTTCGAGACGTATTTGAATAGCGTTGCAATTTTCTCTAAAAAATGAATAAAAGAGGTTAAAAGTTAAAATTTGTACATAGGTTCATAATTGTTTAAAATCAGATAATTTAAGCCGAATATGACAGTTGAGCGACCGTGCTAGAACCACGTAACTCGGGATTGCCTAACACCTTCTCCCGGGTTAACAGAATTCCTTACTTGGATTTCTGGTGCGCGGACTGTTAAATAGAGTCATTCTTTTCCTCGATTCGAGATTTGAACCGGTGACTTGGGACACCATAAATCTCCTAAGTGGTGACTCTGAATACTTTAAATAAATAAATCCTGTTTCGATTGTCCTTTAATTGGAAAAACTCCATGTATTATACCCTCTTTCGGGGTGTAGTAGGTAAAAAGGATGTGCGACAATGTGCATGCCTCGAATGAAAATCAAGTTGTGAATGATAATGTTGGGTTCCAAGAAGATGTGGGTCCTTTGATTGTTGAAGATGTGGTTGAGACAAATGTGAACAATGAGGTGAGGATAGATATTGATGAGGCCGAGGTGGAAACACAAGATGCCGTGAACCCGTCTAGGGAATACATTATTGATATGCCCGAGCTGGTGGTGCCCAAATCCAAGGCACCTTTGCCTAGACCACCTCCACCTTATCCTCAGCGGTTAGCAAAGCAAAAGAGTGACAATCAATTCAAAAAGTTCATAGAGATGATGAAAAGCCTTACAATCAATGTGCCTTTGGTTGAGGCACTTGAGCAAATTTCGGGGTACGCAAAGTTTATGAAAGATTTGATAGCAAAAGAAAGGTCAATGGAGTGCGAAACAATTAAGATGACTCATCAAGTGAGTGCTATTGTGCATTCTATGGCCCCGAAACTTGAGGACCCCGGAGCCTTTGCTATCCCTTGCACTATCGGTAGTGCGGATTTTGCTAAGGCCCTTTGTGATTTTGGGGCTAGCATAAATTTGATGCCTGATTCAGTCTTCAAGACTTTGGGAATCGGACAACCCAGGCCAACCTCAATGAGACTCAAATGGCGGATCGATCAATGAAGCGACCCTTGGGCATAATTGATGATGTTCTAGTCCGTGTGGATAAATTCATATTACCGGCCGACTTTGTCATATGGATTGTGAGGTGGACTTTGAAATGCCGATTATTCTTGGGAGACCTTTCCTAGCTACGGGGAAGGCCTTGGTTGATGTTGAAGTGGGTGAGTTGACATTTCGAGTGGGAGATGAGAAGGTGGTATTCCATGTTTTCAAATTAATGAGACAACCCAATAGCATGGAGGTGTGTTTATTTGTGGACATTGTCACAGCTGTGATAGTAGATGACACAAGTTCCATGATAAATGTTGAAGATCCTCTTGAGGCCGTGATTCTTAACATGGATGTCGATGTGGATGCTAGTAGAGTGGAGTGCGTGAATGCATTGCATAGTATGGGTTCATATTCATATGAGCCTAGGAAGTTATCATTGGATCTTGAAAATCGCAAAACTCCACCAACTAATCCATCCATTGAGGAGCCACCGGTGTTGGAGTTGAAGCCATTTCCTCCACACCTTAGGTATGAATTTCTTGGCTTTAATTCAACTCTTCCAGTTATTCTTTCTTCTTGCCTTACTAACTTGCAGGTTGAGGCCACTTTGGAGGTGCTTCAAAGGCGAAAAAGGGCAATAATATGGACTCTGGTGGACATTTGGGGGATAAGCCCCACATTTTGCATGCATAAAATCATCTTGGAGGAGGATGAGAGGCCTTCACTTGAACATCAAAGAAGACTAAATGAGGCGATGCAAGAAGTGGTAAAGAAAGATGTTATCAAGTGGCTTGACGCCGATGTGATTTATCCAATCTCTGATAGCTCATGGACCACTCTGGTCCAATGTGTGCCAAAGAAAGGAGGGATGACGGTAGTGACAAATGACAACAATGAACTTATTCCCACTAGGACCATTACCGGGTGGAGAGTTTGTATGGACTACCGAAAACTCAACAAGGTGACCCGCAAGGATCATTTCCCCTTGCCATTCCTCGATCAAATGCTTGATCGCCTTGCGGGGCGAGCTTTTTATTGCTTTTTGGATGGGTACTCGGGCTACAATAAAATATTAGTTACCCCGGAGGACCAAGAGAAGACCACTTTTACATGCCCCTATGGTATATTTGCTTTCTCCGGGATGCCATTTGGGTTGTGCAATGCTCCGGCGACCTTCCAACGTTGCATGATGGCTATTTTTACTGACATGGTGGAAGACATATTGGAGGTATTTATGAATGACTTTAGTGTGGTTGTAGATTCGTTTGAATAATGCTTGGTAAATTTGGATAGATTCTTGGCTCGATGTGAAGAAACTAACCTCGTTCTCAATTGGGAAAAATGCCATTTTATGGATAAAGAAGGTATAGTGTTGGGTCACAAGATTTCTAAGCATGGGATTGAAGTAGACAAGGCTAAGATCGAGGTGATTTCAAGGCTCCCTCCCCCCACTTCTGTCAAAGGGGTGAGGAGTTTTCTTGGGCATGCCGGGTTCTACCGGCTATTTATCAAAGATTTCTCAAAGGTTGTGAATCCACTTTGCATGTTGCTAGAGAAAGATGCCAAGTTTGTTTTTGATGAAAAATTCCTGGAGGCCTTTGAACTTTTAAAGAACAAGTTGACCACAACTCCTATCATCACCGCACCTAATTGGAGTTTGCCCTTTGAACTAATATGTGATGCAAGTGACGTTGTAGTGGGGGTGGTGTTAGGTCAACGAATTAGTAAAATGTTCCATCCTGTGTACTATTCAAGCAAGACTATAAATGAAGCTCTACGGAATTACACGGTGACAGAGAAGGAATTGTTGGCAATTGTATTTGCCAGGGAAAAATTTCAGCCTTATCTTATGGGGGCCAAGGTGATTGTGCACACGGACCATGCCGCCCTTAGGTATTTGATGACCAAGAAGGATTCCAAGGAAAGATTGATGAGATAGGTGCTACTTCTTCAAGATTTTGACTTAGAAATAGTGGACCGGAAGGGAAGTGAGAATCAAGTTGTGGATCATTTGTCCTGGTTGGAGGAGGAAGGGAGGCCATGTGACGGCCTTGAAATAAATGATACATACCCCGATGAGCAACTTCTTTCCATGTCAATGTGTGACATTCCATGGTTCATGGACATCACCAACTTCATTGTGTCCGGAATTGTCCCGTGTGAGCTCTCTTCCAACCAAAAGAAGAAACTCAAGTAGGATAGTTTGGATTTTTATTGGGATGATCCGTACTTGTTTAAAATTTGCACGGATGGTGTGATTAGAATATGTGTCCCAGAAGGTGAACAATTGAGCATATTGGAGGCTTGTCACTCCTCCCCTATGGTGGCCATCATGGAGGGGTGAGGACGGCTTCAAAGGTCTTGAGTTGCGATTTCTATTGGCCGACTTTGTTTAAGGATACTAGTGATTTGGTGAAGAGATGTGATGCATGCCAAAGAGTCGGAAGAATTTCAAAAAGGCATGAGATGCCTCTCAATACGATTCTCGAGGTGGATATTTTTGATGTTTGGGGCATCGATTTCATGGGTCCTTTTGTCAGCTCTTATGGGAACACTTATATTCTCGTGGTAGTGGACTATGTCTCAAAGTGGGTTGAAGCCGTGGCTTTACCCAACAATAAATCCTAGAGTGTTATGGCATTCTTGAAAAAGAGTATATTCACAAGGTTTGGCACCCATCGAGCTATCATTAGTGAAGAGGGGTCACACTTTTGCAACAAGGCTTTCGACTCATTGCTTGCCAAGTATGGAGTAAATCACAAAGTGACCACCCCCGATCATCGTCAAGCTAGTGGTCAAGTGGAAGTATCCAACCGAGAAATAAAGAGTATGTTGTCCAAGACGGTCAATGCTAATAGGACCGATTGGTCGAAAAAGTTGGATGACGCTTTATGGGTGTACCGGATGGCTTACAAGACCCCAATTGATATGTCCCCATACCGGTTGGTGTTTGGGAAAGCTTGCCATCTTCCAATGGAATTGGAGCACAAAGCTATGTGGGCCTTGATAAAGTTGAACTTGGAATGGGATGTTGCGGCGAATCTCCGTGTTGAGAAACTTAATGAACTTGATGAGTTTAGATTTCATGCCTACTCCAGCTCGTCCTTGTATAAGGACAAGATGAAGTATCTTCACGACAAATATGCTCAGGGAAAGGAATTCAAAGTTGGTGATATGGTTCTTCTTTTCAACTCTCGGTTACATCTGTTTCCAGGAAAGCTCAAATCAAAGTGGAGTGGGCCATTTGAAGTTGTGTTCGTGACCCCATTTGGTGCTCTTGTTCTAAGGAACAAGAATGGTCAAATATTTAGAGTCAATGGACATCGTGTGCAGCATTATCTTGCAAAGATTGATGATAGCCACGTGGTGATATGGTACATTTAAAATGATGTGTTGGTAACTCGCGTCGTGCCGTGACGTTAAATTAGGCGCATCGTGGGAGGCAACCCATGTCTTTTTCTTTTTCTTTGATTTTCTTTATAGTTTAGTATTTTTGGAGTTAATTGGTTGTGAGATGTTGTAGGAATTGTGTTGATGCAGTGCAAAACAAGTTGGAACAAATTGAATAGTCTCTGAAGTTTGCCAGTGCAGTCATGGTACACTTCTGCATGGTCCGCGCTGGCACGATCCAAATATAATGCTCTCTGAAGTTTTCCACCATGGCTGCAGTCCAATTTGAGCAGTCCGCGGTGGACCTTCGCGGCCGCGGTATACTTTTACGCGATCGCGCCACTGAAACTTCATTTGGTGAAATCCAGTGCGGTCTGTGGTCCGTTTTGCGCAGCCACGCTGGTAGATGAGTATGGGGCCCATAGTTTTTCTATAAATAGGGCCTAAAGGTCTCAGTATACCCTTTTCAAACTTTGAAAACTCTAAGACCTAGAACTGTTCATCCCTTTCTGAGACCGTAACTGTTGCTTGCTTGGACTAATTGTATTCAATCTTCACAAACCTGGTAACATTTCATGCATTATTAATTAATTTAATATTTTCATTTTTATGGCTTGCCCAGTAGTTTTAGCTTCTTCTTTTTATTTAATTGTTAGTTTAGGATAGTTTAAAGCCTGGGTTATGTGCTGAAAGTGCTTAATCAATGGGTGAACTGAGTAGGGACAAAGTAAGTGTAAAAACTTGAACAAGAATGGCAAAAATGCAACCCTAATTTAGTGCCCGTAAACCCTAGCTCAGCATGGACCGCAGTTGCCTTTGCGCGACTGCGCTGCCCTGACACGGTCCGCGTTACTTTTCTGTGCGAATCACGGTGCTCTTTTGATTGGAAGTTAATCTCTACCAGCGAGGCCGTATTTCACTTTTGTGCGGTTTGTGCTAGCCCACCATGGCTGCGACCCTATTTTGTGCAGACCGCGGTGAGAGATTCGGAGAGTTGTGATTTTGGTCCTTTGCCTAGAGCGGACCGCGGTCGCTTTTGCGTGGTCTGCGGTGCCTCTAACATGGCCTCACTCCTTCTTGTGTGGACCGCAGTGCATGTTTCTGCAACTGTGTTCTTCAACTGTTTCTACAATTTTTTTTCCATTCACCTGTTTCACTGCCTGTGCTTAAACTAACAATGTTAGACGCGTGTGTCTGCAGATAATGGTTAAATAAATAGGAGGCAAGGGATTACAACAACCCGAGAGAGGTGGTTCTTCTCGAGGGGGTAAAGGAAAGAGAATAGCAAAACTCACTCCCCAGGCTTGGATGAACATAAAAAAGACCCGAAAATTGATAAGAGCTGCTGCTAAGGCTGCTTATCATTCGCCGGGGAGTGAGTATGTGCCTTCCAATGAAATCTCCTTAGATTCAGTCCCAACTCACATAACCAACCCCCTCCAACATCGCCCTCCATCAAAATACCGATAAATGTAGTTTCAGATTCATCTGACGAGTCTGCAGCCGGTAGTGGGAAATACTCCACCCCCACAACTTCAATATCTTGGGAGAGTGCAGGCGGAAATGAGGGAGGTGAGCCTCAAATTGGGGGAATTGCTCAAACTAGGAAATTCGAAGAGTGGGAAGATAGATACGTGAGCCAAGTGGCTTACCATAAGTTTAGGGAGTGGTGGCCGGTGAGAAAGTTAATGCCGGAGAAGAGCTTTATTGACACTGACCTCTTACCCCAAACCCCTAATGTGCAGAGGGAGTTCAAAACTAGAAGGGACTGGGAGTTTTTCATGGGAAAGTGCATCGATGCTAATGAGCACATGGTCAGGGAATTCTACTCTAATGTGACCCACATCGTCAAGGATACTAAAGTGACCAAAGTTAGAGACAAAACGGTATTGTTTAATGGAAATTCTTTAAATGAGTATTTGGGGTTTCGGATGAAGATGAGTCTCTATATCTGGCCAAGTTAGGGATGGGTGAGAAAGTCGGTCCTTGGTTAGCCCAGTACTTGGCAATCCCAGGTACTGTGCCATAGTGGTTGCAGGCAGGGAGAAAAATATACCGGAAGACCTTCAACTTTGAGGCTCAAGGGTGGTTGACTTTTGTGTGCAGTCGGCTTGACCCTTCCACCTATGATCAGACTATTCCACTTACTTGAGCTATTCTTGTTGCATCTATTATGGCCGGGTACCCCATCAATGGGGGCAATGTGATGACCCGTGCTATTTCTGCTGTGGGACAAGAGCATGACTGGAATTACCCTTTTCCCAACACCCTTTCAATGTATTTCCGGGACCTGGAGGTGGAGAAGAAGAGATATGATGTCAAGACCAAGCCTGTGGCTCCTTACTCTTGGTACAGTATGCAGGGTCTAGACAACCCTAAACACAAGAGCTACCAGCCACCTGCCTCTGCCCTAACTGGCTAGTCTGATGAGCCAGTTGCAGTAGAACCTTCTACCGAGCTTTCCACCATGTCTGCTGCCACTACAGTTGAGGATTTGCCTCCAGGACCTTCCTCTGCTATTGTTCCCAGTACTTCAGCTGGCCCAGGGGTTCCATCTTCCCGGTCTTATCCCCTCACTGCCCATCAGTTGAGCCAGACATTGGCTAGTTTGAACAACTGGATGTCTGTCAGTTGCGACATCCAAGTTGTCCACATTTTCTTCCACCATTCAGACCCAATAAACACCTCAGCCAACCCAGATTCCTCAGTCCATTAAGGACACTTTGAAGAAGCTCCTGGAGAACCAGGAAAAGATTATGCAGATGCAGGCTACCTTGACTATAGCAGTGGAGTCACATGACAAGGCACTGAAGGAGCTTGCTAAGGAGCACAAGAAGATGAGGAGATCACGGGCTTCCAAGGAGTCTGTGAAACAGCTCAGGATTGATGTGGACAAGCTATTGGCAGACCAGATGCCTCTAGACTTGCTATTCGGGGACCCAGCCCCAGCCCCAGCCCCAGCCCCAGCCCCAGCCCCAGCCCCAGTAGCACCAGCAGCAGAGCCACAGCAGGAGCAGGCACCCAGGCAACCAAGGAATAAGAGGAAGCTCCCCAGCACAACTGATGTAGTTATTGAGGTGGCAGCCCCATAGGAGGCCTCCTCCAGTTTGCTACATGCTGCACCTGACATCCAGCCGGTCCAGGAACAGGTCCCAGTCTCAGTAGTTGAGTAGCAGGAGGTCGGGAGCCAGTCTAAGGTTCCTGCACATACGGAGGATTTGGGGACCACTGATGATCCCATACAGACAGACCAGGCCCATGGAGCCTCTATATCCTTTCTTATGACTTTTTGATCCTTATTTTGGTAGTTTGCATTGGGGACAATGCCAACTTTTATTCGTAGGGGTGCGCCTACTTTGTTTTTTGTTGATTATCTGGATGCTTGTATATAGAAGTTGATTCAGTTTATGTTTTTGGTTGATTTGCTATTTGGTATGTATATAACTTTACATTTAGTACTTCTATCATACTTTTTATCTTCCATTTTGGTATGTATATTAAGTTAAGTTACATTTTTGTATATATTCATCCCCAGTTGTATTTCTAATCCCCTATTGTAAATATTCATTCTATTTTCTATTTTCATATGTTCGTAAAAAATTTTCATTTTTAGCTTCGTAGATAGGCTCGCAACCCTTTTGTTTTGTTTTTAGCATTTTCAATAAGTCCTTGGTTTTCTTAAGGCCACGATTCTTTCCAAGGGTGGAGTATTGTGTGAACCGGGTGGCTCTTTCCGATGATGGATGGCGTGACAACCTTCTTAAGGGTTTGAGTCCGTTTTTGCTTTTTCTTTTATTTTTAGTAGTTTTTAGTTAAGAGTACTTCAAGCATAGCTTCACTTGGGCCTAACACATTTGCCTTTGATCCCATGGTCAAAGACAAGTGGCTGTGTTTAGGATGGTGAAAGTAGTGACCTTGAGACTCTTGAGTTGGCCAAACAAACATCATGTGGTCCTTCGGGACTATTGTGTGCTCAATCGTATCTAAAGTTGTTGTGGGCCCTCGACTCTATTTCTTAAGCAATCCGTGAGTGTGTGTGGTGAGAAATTGAATTATGAGTCCAAGACCTGAGCCAATGGTCTAGAACTTGCCCCGAATGTTTGTTGAGACAAAATTTTGAGTGAAATTCAACTCGTGAAGTGATTATAGGCTCTCCTTGATCCAAATGATAAGTTGAACAATTCCATATCTTATCAATGAGATAATCCCTAGTTAACCCTTTTGAGCTTTGAACCTTCTTCTTTCATGAACCAATGCTACAAGCCTATACCCATTCTAAATTTTACCCTCGCTTGGCACCCACATCTTCCCTTGAGTAATGGCAAAGTCTAAGTTTGGGGGGAGAGAAAAGAAAGGAAATAAAAAGGGATAAAAGGTACAAAAGCAAAAAGAAAAGGAAAGCAATGAAGAAGAAAGCAAAGAAAAAGACAAAAAGAAAGCCCAATGTGGAAGAAAAATAAAATAAAAAGGGATTCAAAGAAAAACAAAAGCGAAAAAGGTGTGGAAAAAGTAGAAAAAAGGAGAAATGTTTTGAATTGCTTAAGAACGAGTGACAAAGTGTCTCTCTAACCCCTTGGAAGAGGTGAAATGACTCAAAGAGTCAAGTGAATTGTTGCAATGAATCTAAAGAAGTGCTTAAGGGAAGATTGAACCCACTTGAACAAAAATATATCCTACCCTTACCCAAAAGCCTTCACATTAACTCCACAAAAGCTGTATATGAGCTTGAGTTGGATGACACTAGCATTAGTGGATACTTACATGAGGGTCAAGCATATGGTACCTAGAGCTGGACTTGTGACATTTCCTTTAGAGAGATGATTGAACTCCGATTAACCTTGGTTTGTGTGCGTATACTCTAAAAGGTGAGGTTTGCTTAGGGAGAGTTGAGGATGTATTTTGGTATCCACAACAACCAAAGTAATTGAAAGAGTTCTTTGATGTAATGAGTCAATTCTTGATGCTCTTGTGTCACACTTGATCCATATTTCAAGGTTTGAATGTTGTTAATGATCCATTTGTGTTGAGGGTAATGGTTAGTCCTAATTGATGCTTGCTGAGGTTACTTTAGGATATCTGGAATCACTTGGATTGTCCTTCAAGGGGTGGGTCTTATTTTGATTGCTTGAGGACAAGCAAAGGTTTAAGTTTGGGGAGTTGATAAGTCGGGATTTTAACATCTTTTATGCCCCTGCTTGCCTATGCTTTGGTTATAAATTGCTACAAAATAGTCCCAAAATGCTCACAAGCTGTGCTTGATTGCAGGTTTGATCGACAAAGCGACAAATGTCAAAGATCGACTCAAAAAGGAGTGAAACCTGCTCAAATGTCAAAGACTAAGTAAATTGAGGAAAATGGAACCTAGTGCGGACCACACAAAGGTGAATGCGACCGTGCTAGGAGGTTCAGAGAGTTGACATTTTCAAGCTGCAGGCAGCGCGGGCGCAATACGATTCACGCGGTCTACGGTCAGGCTCCGCGGCCGCGCTACTCTTTTGTGCGGTCCGCGGAGCAAAGATTCAGAGAGCTCACATTTTTCCAATTCGTTTTTGTGCGGCCGTGCCAACTTCCACCACAGCCGTGGTGCACTTCCACGCGGTCCGTGGTCCCCAACTTTAGAGAAGTAGAAACCAGAAGTCCAAGAGCCAGTGCGGCCACGGTCCATTTTGCGCGGTCCGCACTGACCCCGCAGGGTATTTTTGTCCTGTTTTTCCAGCATAGTATAAATAGAATATTTTACCATTTTTAGGTCAAGTTTTATATCAGAGACTGGGCTGCGCTCGTGAGACTCACTTTTGTAGCCATTTTCGACACTTTTGCTCTTTATTAACAATAGATTATTGTAGATTCTTCTTAGTAATCAATTAATATGCTTAGTTCTTCCTCTATTCCTTCAATTTCTATATCTAGCATGAGTTGCTAAACCCATTAACTATGATTGTGGCTCAACCCTTGTGTGGGTAATTGATGGGTGTTGCCATCTAGGGTTAGATTGATTATGGGTGTTTGATATTTGGATTGATTTTATGTTTTAATTTTGAATTTGTGGTTGCAAACATAGATTTAAGCTTAATGGGTTTGACTCTTCTTGAGAAAGAGAATTTATGACCCCAAAATTGACCCAACAAGAAATTGGGATGAACTCATGAGAAATGATAGTCCCAATTAACGGGTTAAATGTCGAGAGAGTAATCACCCTACTTGAACCCTAGTTGCTTGATCAAATTGGCCTACCCAATTGGTCTCAAGAGAGTCAATTGGGCAAGATCACTCTCTTTACCGAGAGGTGTGAGAGTGGATACAATTGTGCAACAGTTATAGCATAAGCCCCAAATATATCAATCTACCTTTAGTAATTTCTACCCGTCAATTAGCCACCTAAGTAGAGTCACGACCCTAGTGACTTTCTTAATATTAAATACAACTTAGCAATATTATCGTAGCATAATTTAGTGTTAATCATTAGTTTTATAATAGTAGTTATAAAAATCAAAAACCAAAAATGTTTGAAGTGACATTAGGAGTACAAACACATCTCTAGACTAGACAAAAAATCCAACTCCACTACTAGCTCCCTGAGGAAATCGATCCCGACCTCTATTCGGGTAAAAGCTATTGCGACCCGCTATTCCTACCTTGGTGTACCGTTGAGTTGGCAGCGATCACACGGCATCACCCTTCGTGCTTTTACTCTCTCTCACCAAAACAATACACGGCATCACCCTTCGTGCTTTAACACTCTCTCACCAAAACAATACACGACATCACCCTTCGTGCTTTACGCTCTTCCTCACCCAAAAAACAATCACAAGGTAAATAGGGTAAGAGAATCTATAACCTCGAAATAAAGTAAAGTAATAGTAGAAAATCAGTAAATAAACGTAAAGGACAACGTAACTCAATTATCAGCAAGGGTCAGGGAAATCAAGGACACGTACACATCATTACCCTTTATGCTTTTACTCTCGTCCTCACCATAAGAATCAATATAGTAGGTACGGAATGGTACATCGTGCGGCACGGAATGGTAGATCGTGCGGAATGGAATCACCCTACGTGCTTTACACTCTTTCCTCACCATGAAATCAATATAATAGGCATGAAATGGTACATCATGTGGCACGACATCACCCTTCGTGCTTTACACTCTTTCCTCACGAAACAAACTATGCACGACATCACCCTTCATGGTTTATGCTCTTCCTCACCCAAAAAACAATCACAAACAATAGGTCAAGAAAATAAAGGAAATTTGCAATAAGAATCCCGGCAAGGGAGCAACAAGTCAACAATTAAATCTCGACAAGGGAACAACATCAATAACATCCATATCCCGGCAAGGGAGATAAAAAATAAACCAACAATAGCCCGGCAAGTATGACAACATAATGATCTCTTCTCTTCCTCACTTTTACTTCACAATTCACTTCACAACTCGAGCCAATTTTCTAGAGGTTCAATTATCACTTATACCTTCATAGCTCATTTCACAACTCGAGCCAATGCTCTAAAACTCCAATTGTCACTTATACTTTCACAATTCGATATACAACTTGAGCCAATGCTCCTCAATGTTCATAGGTCACAATTCTTTCCACAAACTTTATACAACAATTAGAAACCATCACCAAGGCATGAAAGATACAAAGAAGTCATGATAATCACAATATAATGACTCACAGGCATGATAGACACTAACTTTAGATACTCGTCACCATGCCTATACATTGTACTCAACAATTACCACATAGAAAATAAGATTCAACTCCTAATCCCTCAAGCTAAGGTTAGACCGACACTTATCTCGATGCCTCGAACAAAATTCACGATTCAATTATACCTTTACCCCTTTATTCCACAACCAATTCGCTCGTATCTAGTCACAAGTTACTTAATTACATCAATAAACACTAAATGAATCAATTTGAATGCATGAAAATGAATTTCTCAAAGTTTTGCTCAAAAAGTCAAAAATTGCCCCCGGGCCCATATGGTCAAAATTCGAGGTTCGAACCAAAACCCGATTACCCATTCCCCCACAAACCCAAATATATAATTTATTTTGAAATCGGACCTCAAATCGAGGTTCAAATCCCTAAATTTTGAAAAACCTAGGTTCTACCCAAAACACCCAATTTCTCTATGAAAATCATTGATTTGAAGTTGAAATCATGTTAAAAGATGTTAAGAATTGAAGGAAGTTAGTTAAAAATGACTTGCAATTGATTTGGAGAAGAAGAAATCCTTGAAAAATCGCCTAAGTGTGTTTAGGTTTTGAGAGAATATGAAAAATGGGTTTAAAATTGTCTTAAGTATAAAAGTTTCAGGTCTCTGATATAGGAATTGCGAACCAACCTCTGTTGGCTTGGGAATTGCGAAAAAAGTTTGGAAAATGCAAACCTGGGAATTGCAAAAAAAGTTTGGGAAATGCGAACTGTCACGACCCCAAACCCAGTCGTGATGGCGCCCAACACACTACTAGGCAAGCCCGACCATTAACCTTATATTCAACCCAATTGGCAACCAATATTTGATAAATGAAACTGTAAACATTAAGCCATTTAAGGAAAATACGGAAATACCAATACGAATACCGATGTTTAGCAAAAACTCA
>MU703485.1:19779-66262 GCA_026770625.1 Nicotiana glauca
ATTTTCTAAGATAGTTTCATTAGGATAAAGAGCATTCATATATTCTTCATTTAATCTTTCACCTGGTGCAACATTATGGAAAAATTTACTATCGGTAAATTGAAAACAAGGGTTATCACTATCAAGAATAATAGGAGCAGCAGAACGGGTAAAAGGTCTGGGTCGGGGAGCCGGGGGAAGGGTAGTAGGTTGGCGACTACTTTCACCAATTTTAGCTTTTCCCTTACCACCAAATACTTTTTTTCAAAGAAAATTCCATATTAATTACAATTATGCAAACTAAAATACACAAAAATATATTCTTAAAACTTAAGAGTTGGAACGAGTTTACCGAATAAATTGCCGAACAACTTCTTGAAAATTGAAAATCGTTGAAGACTTGAAGACTTGAATTCACCAACTTCACAATTTTTCACGAAATTGGAATAATAAAATAAGCAATTATAGGAGAGAAATTAGATATAGATTGAGAGAGATTGATGAATTGGTGAGTAAAAATGAAAGAATGAGGGGGTATTTATAGTTGAGAAATGGGAAAATGTGTAATTATATAAAGTTTGGGGTTAAAATAAAGTTTGGGGGCCAAATGACTATTTTTGAAACTTCCAAACGGTCAAAATTGCAGCCTAACGGCTACTTTTTAAATTTTTGAACGTTGCTATATTTTAAAAAAAAAAATTTAAAAAATAGCCGTTGAGGCCCGGTAAGACTGGCCCGCCAGCCGGTCCCGGGCTCGTGGGCTTCAATATAATACCCGGCCCGCCCCGGGCTTTTTGCACCATTAAGGACCGACACGCCAGACCCGTTTAGCCCGTTAGGACAGCGGGCCCGGTCCAAGCCCGGCCCAACGTACATCACTATGTTTGGCCATGAATTTTTTTTTATTTTTTTTCGAAAATCAGTGTTTGGCCATAAAATTTTCAATTTTCACTTGAATATGAATTTTGGGTATTTTTTGAAAATTTGAAAAACTTCAAAAAGCCGTTTTTTAAAATTCACTTAGATCACTCATAAAAATTCAAAACCAACCCAAAATTTTATTCATGTCCAAACACAACTCTAATTTTCAAATACCATTTTCACTTGAATTTTTTTTTTTCACTTTTTTTTCCGGAATTTTAATATTCTTATGTCCAAACGCCCACTAAATTGATCGCACAAGGGTGGCATTTCAGAAGCGGGACCATGTCCTCGATGATATTCTCATATGTCATAATGTAGCAATATGGGCAATGTTGTCTATAATTGATACCTTTTCTCATGATCTCCCTTTGGGGTGGCTTTTCGCCGTAAAATATGTAAAGATAGAGCAGGTTTTCTTTTTCCTATTCTTGATGTTAGTAAAGAGCTTTCAGTTTTGCTTAATTTACAATATTGAGCTATCCTATTTGCTTGACCTGAACTATTTTTAGAAAATGCCATTAGAAATGCTTCAAGTATCTTAACTAAGCTGGTGAAAGTGCCTCATAGCATGAAAACACAACCTCGCTGAACTCAAGATGATATTTACGTTAAACCAAAGGTCCCGTTGTGACATTAGTGCACAATAATAGTGGCAAAATGGTTAAAAGAAAATAATTAACCATCCATATTATCCACTAAAAAATGAATGGGATAATGAACTTTTTAAAAACGGATCAAATATGGATAAAACCTATATTATCCATTTAGAAAATGGATAACTATTAGGTTTAACTTTTACATTTGTAAAATCTCAAATTGGGCGTTCCTCAAATTTGGGAGAATTCCTATTCTCCCAAAAGTGATCACATTCAAGAAGACAACAACAACAACGGCCCAATATGATCCCACAAGTGGGGTTTGGGGGGTAATATGTACGCAGACCTTACCCCTACCCCGAGAGGCAGAGATGCTGTTTCCAGGAGACCCTCAGCTCAAGAAAGCGATAAGAGAAGATATATTAGTACTATCAATAGACTCATAATAAAATAACATAAAATAACAAAATAACAGCAATATATGAAATCTAGAAAATACGAAAAAGATGAAAGGTATAATAATATCTACAAGATCGAACCCTGCATCAGTATCTGACCAGTAACATCCTATGACTAACTCCTAACTGTCTATTTAAGAAGCTATAGATAATATGATTGTTCATATTATTTGTCGGTTAAACCCATTTTGATCCGTTTCATATCCAGCCCGACCTGCCACCCTAGTGCACAGTAATGACTCAACTTATCATTGCACGCTGTTGTCTTAGGCTCTCAGCCTTGCAATTTTGCAAGAATCGCCGAGAACTGAAAAAAAGAAAAAAAGAATGACTGTTGTGACATTACCTAACCATTAATATAATTACTAAGGGATCGTTTGGTTGATTGTGTGGGATAATCAATCCCAGCATATATAAAAGTCCACATAAATAACATTACGTATGGTTGGCTGCATACGAAAAAGTAATTACCGAATCATTTAATGCAGCATTTGTGGTGGCACAGAATCAGCATTAATCTACACTAGATCTTATATTATTTTATGTATGCTAAACTATGGAATAAGAATAATTCCATCGTTATTAACTACAGCATAATAATATCCTCATTATTTGTTATTACATAAAGAATCCCTACATTTAAAATCCCTGCACAATTAGTACGTGAACCAAATAATCCCTAATTATTAAGGGAGATTTATAGGAATGGCCCAACAAGGGGCTTCTCTTGGCCATGTTCCCAAAATTAGCTGTACTAGTCTTACGGTAAGCGCGTGTAACCTATCTAAATAAATATAAAAATTTTAAAAAATTATATAAATATTATTTTTGAATTAAAATAAATGTGTAAATTTATTTTATCAAAAAATATTGATTATGTATAGCTAATTCAATAAGGAATATCAATTTATTCCTTTCACTGTCTATGTTTTATTTTTTCTCTTTTAATTACTACCTTAAATTACTTATGACTAAATGTATCTAATTTATTCATTAATTTCAATATATAAATTTATCTTAACTATGTTTTACTTTTCGAGTATTGTAATTGGATTTGTAATTTAATATGTGTATAAATTTTCAATATGTATTAAACTTATTCGAATAACAATTAACTCAAAGTACATTATAGTACTTATGACTTTAAATTAAAATACTACTATTACTTTCAAAATGTAAGCATCGTATTAAACTTATTTATATATATTTTCATACTCGACCTAGGATGTCGTAAGTTTGGTTTACATATTATTAGTATAATCTTTAATTTTTGAAGACTTAAAATTAGATCTAAAATTTAATTAGTAGATTTCCAGTACGTTTTTATACATTTTTTCTAATACACATAAGAACAAGTCATAATTACTTTACACAGTTTATTTAAAAAAAGTATTTATAAGTAATGATGGATGCCTCCCATAAACACTTGCAACGGTGGATGTCTCCCATAATAGGTTTTGGATTGGTTATGTATTCATAACAGGTTTTGGATTGGTTTTGTAACAACGAAATGTTTCTAGAAATAAGTTCACTGATGAACATATTCCATACTCTGCAACGAAGAAATAAATCCTCTATTCTAATGTTGTCATTCTCTTCTATTATTAGTCCTAGTTAATTACATAGTTCTTGTTATATTGCTTTTATTCCATAACAGGAGGCAAAAATCCAATAATGTTATTGGCAATAATATAAATATGATTCAAGGAATTTTATTGTAACTTAAATCTGATAGTCACATAAATTATTTATAGTGCTCAAGAGTCAAGATAGAAGTCGAGGACCAATAATGCACCTAGCGTCAGAGGGAAAAAGAAAAGGGACCCAGTGTCTGTTTGAACAACCAAGGAGAGAAGGAACCATCGGTCAAAAGTCATCTTATTCTTGAGATTAATAATTGATTATGCCTTGTATCCTTTTTGTTCTTGTTCTTGTTCTCGATCGGATTTCTGCCTTAAGCAAAGAAGAAACAGTTGGTTTAGTTTAGTCTCAGGAATTGTTCAATGGAAATAATTCTTAATGCAGTAGGTGGTTTTGTTGTTGAGGTGGGGAAGTTGGTGTGTAAATGTATCTATCCTAAGATTGAAAATACCGTCCGTTTCACATCAAATGTTCAAAGTGTAAGAGAGGAAATGGAGAGGCTAACAAAGTTTAGAGATGATATCAAAGGGAAGGTGGAAGGAGCTGAGAGAGAAGGCTATAAATCAAAACCAGAGGTTCTCAAATGGGTCGAAGATGTTCAAAAGCTGGAGACTGACTGGGAATCTATGAAAGAAGACATTGCAGCGACTAAGATGCTTGCATATAAATGTTGTCCAAATTGCAGTCTTCGCTCGCAAGTCTCCACTCAAGCACGAATCATGCGAGATCAACTTTGCGACCTTAAAAAAATGGGAGAAAATTTTGAATCCAGTTTGGTGGTAGAAAATTACCAGGTGAAAAAAGTGGAGTACATCCCAGGACCATCAATAGAAGGCCAGTCAGCAGCAACAAGAAATCTCAACAAAATCCTACAACTCTTAGAAGATGATAAGGTAAATTAATTATTGAACTTAAACCATTCCAAGACTAGTAATCTTAAATTGTTTAGGATTGGTAGTTGCTAATTTACAACAACAACAGCAACAAACCCAATGTGATCCCATGAGCAGGGTCTTGGAAAAGCTTGATGCCTCGGTAGTTGTTGCAACTTTGAATATCACCCTTGAAAAAATCCAACTCCCGAGGTCATAGCTCTCGTCTCATAGAAGAAATACTATGAAGAACTTAAGCATCTGGGTATGAAAATATTTGGGTCAATCCAATTTTGATTAATCTCTAATGGCTAAGCAAGTGTCAGGATGCAATTTCTATGTGTTCTTCTTTTTCCTTTACATCCACACCCAAACTATAATGGTAGTGCTTGAATCCTTTCAGGTATGCATCATTGGTGTATGGGGAATGGGAGGAGTCGGCAAAACGACTTTGGTGAAGAATCTGAACAATGAGCTCCTAAAGACTGCTACGTCAAGCTCTAAACTGTCTTTTAGTGTTGTGGTATGGGTTACAGTGCCCAAACCGCCAACGGACATAAAAAATGTTCAAGCACAAATTGCCAACAGATTAAACCTAAAGGTAGACAGTGAGGAAAGCGTAGAACGCATTGCCAGCAGAATTCATCAGAGGCTCAAGGAAGAAAAGAGTTTCCTTCTTATACTCGACGATGTTTGGCAAGCTATAAATTTGGTTCATGTAGGTGTGCCCCAACCTGAAGATCCTGCAAGAAGCAAGGTAATTTTAACTTCTCGTTTTGTTGATGTTTGCAGGCAAATGAAAACAAACACCGAAATGAAGGTGTTGACAGTTGATGAAGATGAATCTTGGCAAATGTTTGTCAAAAATGCGGGTGATATTGCCAATCTGGAGCATATTCAACCAGTTGCAAAGGAAATTGCAAAGGAGTGCGATGGATTACCTTTAGCAATCACTGTCATCGGAGCATCTATGAGAGGGAAGAAGAGGGTCGAGCTTTGGAAAGATGCTTTGGAATCACTTAGAATGTGTGAACCTCACAACACAAATATAAAAGATAATGTTTACAAGGTCATTAAGTGGAGTTTTGATTCTTTAGAATCTCAGGATATTGAATTGTCCTTAGAGCAAAGAAGCAAATATGTGAACAAAAGGGGAGGTGACATTCAAAGTTGTTTCTTGTATTGCTCCTTATATCCAGCGGTTATGTCGACAGAAGATATCATACATTGTTGGTGGGCGGAGGGGTTCCTTGGAGAACGTAACACATATGAAGAAGCCTACAACAGGGGAATTACAATGATTGAGATTCTAAAAGATGCCTGCTTACTAGAAGCCCATGAGTGGGATTCTGTAAAGATGCATGATGTGGTTCGCGATGTTGCTATATGGATAGCTAATTCCTTTGGGGGTGAGCACAATTCTCTTAATCAAGCTGGAATTGGGTTGAGTGATGTATCACATATCAAAATGTCTACTTCTGTCAAGAGAATATCTTTCATAAGCAACAACATTGAATGTCTACCTGATGGCTTGAAGGAATGCCCAGAGACAACAACTTTACTTTTGCAAGACAATCATTGCCTTGTGAAAATTCCCGATACATTCTTTTTGGTATTTCCAACTCTAAGAGTTTTGAATCTGAGTGGAACTGGTATTGGAGCACTGCCTTCTTCCATTAATAGTTTATGTCAATTACGAGCTCTAATATTAATAGATTGCCGCTGGTTGACAGAGTTACCACCTATTGGTGATCTTTGCAATTTGCAATTGCTTGATTGTGCTAATACAAGGTTACAGCGTCTGCCGCAAGGAATGGACAAGTTGATAGATCTTAGGCTATTAACTGCAAATGAGTTGGAGAGCATCGACCAAGGAATTCTTCTCAAATTGTCTAGCATTGAAATGATAAATGTGCCGGATAGCTTTCTTGAATCAACTTGTTTTGATGAGCTGTCCTCTCTACAGAAGCTGACCTCTCTTTCCATCAGATTGGATAGCTCATCAGTTTCTAATAGAGACCACACCTGGATGTCTAGATTGAAAAGATTTCAGATTGTAGTTGGGAAACCTCCAATTACTAGATTGAGAAGATTTCAGTGTGAAATTTTCACCAACTCACCAACGAAAATAACTATCTACAAGTGTGAAATTTTCAGCAAGGGAGAACTCTCAGGCATGTTGCAGTTTGCTTCAAATTTGCGCTTGGAAAACTGCAAGGGTCTCAGGAATTTGATTGCATACAACATTTTTAATGGAGTAAAAGAACTTACAGTAAGTCGATGTTCTTGTGATTTCAAACCAGCAGAAGAAGGAAGTGGACGTTTTAACTCTCTGCCAAATCTGGAACATCTCTGCCTCTTCGGGATACATAATTTAGAGAGTGTATCTGATATCAGTCATCTTCTAGGTCTAAGATTTTCTAAATTACGCAGACTAAATATTGCCGAATGTCCAACATTGAGATGTCTCTTTAACGTTGGTGGAGCTTTTTCTGTACCGGAGCGTATTACAATTACCGATTGTTGTGAGCTGGTAGAGTTGTTTGTGCAATGCGGCTCAAGTCAGATGACACTTGCCAACTCAGAAATTCCAAGAGTTCGGAAGTTACTGTTGGTAGGCTGTCCAAAATTAGGAACTCTAGGTGAGCCACCGAATATGTGGGAACACCTGGAGAAACTTAGTTTGATAAAATGCAATCAAATAAAGAAATTGCCTCTGTCTATTCAAACCTCCAAGAACATCAAAGTAATAGAAGGAGAATCAGAATGGTGGAACCAATTGGAATGGGATTCCGACAACTTCAAGTCAAATTTAGAGCATTGTTTCCAACTCTTTCCTCCACTGCATTTAAGGTGATTTACCAATAAATTTTTAGATTTCTCAATTATGAAAATGTCAGTGGTACTATACTTGATTATTCGTCCACTAGCATGCATCCTTTTATCTAGAACTAATAATTTGGGCATTGATTTTGTTTTATTTCATTTTGTTCCTAGACTTCTTCATTTATTTCCTGTTAGACGTCAAAACTCATTTACAAGAAAGATAACAGATAGTCTACTGGTGTAGCTTTGAGATATGTCCCCATTCAATCATCAACCATTTTCTCTTTTTTTTTTTTTTTTTTAATAAAAAAAAACTTCTTTATTATCATGATATTTTTATTCTTTTATTAGTCTATGTTCACCAAAACTTAAGGGCATTTAAGTGAAACCAAAAAATAGTACAATGTTAACCGACTACCTTCGTGTAGTAGGTTAGCAAGATCCTATATTATTTCTGTAAAAAAAAAAAAGAGAGAGTGAGAAGGTAATAGTCAAAGCATATAAATTAATGATGTTCGATAACGTAATAAATGAGATGAACAAATAAATTTAGTTTAAAAATAATTAACTCATATCAATAATTTTATTAATAGCAATCAAAACTAAAATCTACTTACATAATTGAGAATGAAAGAGGAGAATTTTTTAACATATACTCAATACAGATAATACAAAAAAAATTATTATTTAAAAGAGGCTGATTTTATAACAAGTTCCTAAAACATTTCTATTTATACTTTGAATGGATTTTAAGTTACAAATTGGAAAATAATTCATTAATGACAATCAACACTCAAAAATCAATAAAAGAGGAAGTGAAACTTAGATATACATGCTCACACCTATACATATTTAATGCACGTAATATTAGAATATCAATTATAAAGAATAGTGGTAAATTTCTATCAAATTATTCTATTTAAAAATAGTGGTAACTCATAAAATGATTATTCTATCTATAATGTTAATGTATTTAAATTAAATCTATACTAAGAGATATCATTATTTTAATTGCAACTAAAACACCTTGGTAAAAAAGAAAATATCATACAACAACTACCCAGTAAAGTCCCACATAGTGGGGTATGGGGAGGGTAATGTGTACGCAGACCTTACCACTGCCCCGATAGGGGCAGAGAGACTGTTTCCGATTTAAAAAAAAAAAATTTATATATATATATATATAGTATAAAAAGGTATTACGGAATTGGGGGACTGAAAATAACAACAAAAAACCTAGTGATGTCCTATAAGTGGGGTTTGGGGAGGGTAGAGTGCACGTAGACCTTACCCCGATCCTCGAAAGATATAAAGGTCATTTTTAATAGACCCTCGGCTCAAGAAAGATAATTGGGGTATTGGAAATGAAAAGGTAAAATTGGCATTGCGTAAGATAGGAGGGCGAGAATGTCTTTTGTTCAAAGTTGAGGAGTTTTATTTTTAACTGTTGTAGTTTTCATCCTTTTGTAGCTAAAAGAAAACGGAAGTCGTGAAATGGAAAATATTTACATTTGAAATGTCTGGAAGTGACGATACAAACTGTTGTAAATGGTTTTCATACAATTCCTCCATTTTCTTTTCCTTCCCTTCCCCCTATTGACTCAAGCAAATTCTTTCATTACTCCATGGACTGATCACTTTTATAAGGTCTTAGATCCACTCTTAGCTTTACCTCGGGAAACTTATACTTGATAAAAATAGATTAAGGGTGTGTTGGGTAAGATAAAAGTCATTTTCCAAAAAATATTTTTCGTAAAATGACATATTTTTTGAATTTTTTTATCCTGGTAAATATTTTTTGTTGTTTGGTTGGAGAGTCCAGCATCCGTTGAAGTGAAATCCGCTTCAGCATCATCAACAGGCACGGAAGAAATGGAAAAAATTGGATTTGTGGACTCGCCTCAAGATGGAGGGGAAGAAATATTTCCTAAACGGATTGATAATATTGTCCAAGTATTATATGAAGTTCATAATTCAAATGTTGTCAAGTATGTTGAGCTTGACTCATTGTTGCCTCATGCAGGAGTGGACACGCAAAAGAAGGTACTTACAACAACAATAATAACTACCCAGTAAAATCCCACCAAGTGGGGTCTGGGGAGAGTAATGTGTACGCAGACTTTACCCCTACCCCGATAGGGCAGAGAGGCCAAAAGAGGGTACTTAGACCAGAAAAATAGAGTTTTGAGCCAAAGTTAATCGGTGGAGTTTGTTGTGATGCAAATTTCATGTCTTATATTTTTTCTGCCAATAATTATTCCTTGTTTGTACTATTTTTCTTCTTTCTGGTTCTGATATTTTGATTGCTTTACTGAGTAATTTTTTGTTTAAGCTGTGTTTGTGTAGACTGGTGTTGCATCTGTGTTTAAACACTTCAGAGCATTCTTAAATTGTACATTAAAAAATTTGGCATATGTCCTTGCTTTTGTACAATTATGAGCTAAAGTGCCATTGAGGGAAGAAAAACTTTTTGGATAATCACTTGAAAAATATATTTTACATATTTACAGAGTCAATACCCTGCACATTACAACAGATTACATATACACAAAATGACCAAGTGATGTTAGTCATTGTGAGTGGTGAAGTGTAATATCCATGCTAATTGTGATGTTAACTGGCTTGACAATTCAAATCTGGATCATCAACTGTGTTGAAGTACAATGTGGAAAGTTTGTCATCAAATTTGGAAACCAGTTGATGGACAGACAATCCGCAGTAACGCTTCCCTAGTCGAGCAATAAAAATATCAATTATTTTCTTGAACATGTCATCATCTTGTATTAGGGGCTGCTCCACAAACTCAACTAGAGGCATCCACTGCATCGCAAAGAGAAAGGCAGCTTGAGTAAATACAAGGTAGCATAAAACTGCACTCTCTAGCGAGAATTACTAAGAAATGTGGACCTTAGGTCTAACGTAAACCAAAAGCTAGTTCTTGAAGTGAAGATTGTCCAGAACTATAAAAGGATATATTTTCCTAGGACTGAACAACTGATGCATGGACAATATTACATGGGGGCCAACATTGTGAAACCATATTAAGAAAAAGTGACATTGGGCGCAACTCAACCTTGAAAGTTAGCTCATTATATGAGAATTGTCCAAGACCATATCAGAAATAACTCATTTTTTCCCAACCTACGTGCGACATGTAAAATGACTGAAATGCCAGTAGATGAGAGATATTCTAAATATTAATTTAAGATGTAGTGACAGTAATCTAGAGGACTGGTATGGGGCGAAAGTAGTTTTTCATGAAAGTTTTACCATGGGAGGAGTATCATATTTTGACATTGAATTAAGTCCTTTTGGAACTGCCTCTAAGTTTATCTATCATTCCAAATCTGTTGTCAATTTCAACTCTCTACGTACGAGTGACTAATATTTTACATGAAAATAACCTCCATTAGTCCCTCTTGTTCCCTCAACAAGAAAGCTCGGAACCACATATAATGCAAGAGTTGGCATATTTCAATGGGAAACTGCCACCAAATCATAAAGAAGCATTCAGTATTTGGCGCATTTTTTTAAATGACAGAATAAGTAGTTTCTCACTTTCCTTGAAGTAAATCAATGTTTTCTCCCGGAGATACAGATAACAAATAAGATTAAAAATGGGGATAATATCATAGCTGAGATGGGATGCATTACAACAACAACAACATAGCCAGTATTATCCCAAACCGTGGAGTCTGGGAAGGGTAGTGAGATGGGATGCATTGAACTGAAAATATCTTCTAGTGAAGGAAATACGGATATCAAATTCATTTTCGCTGACTATCAATTTATGCGATATGCTTACCTTAGCAGCCTGAATTTCAAGATCATCAACCATGATATGTTCTGACAGGGGTCTTAATAGGCAGACGAAGAACAAATCTGACTTTTCAAAGGCCACGTTATGTGCATGCCTGAAGGAAGACATGGGATAACTTTTAATTAAACAATGTAAGACTGTAACATCAACTAATTAGGGTCCAAAATAATACCGCCATTTCACTTGACACTTTAACTAAAGTGTAGAATGGGATTGTCTTTAAATAGCATGAGTGAGAGCAAGAAAATCTCAATTAAGCTTGAAGATGGACAATTCTCATTGTATAGTTGGAAGAAGAAAACCTTATATTTCTATATCAGGTGCGCATCCCTTTTGATCAATTTTCACATCAGAAAGCAAGAAGTATCCTAAACAGTGAAGTCTAGCAAGTACAGTACCAAGCAAAGTTTGCTCAGAAACTTATCATATCAACATTTCATGTTCTTATGAAATATCTAATATAGCTCTTCCTATCGTTAAGAAGGCATAAAATTCGATATCCACCATGATAAATATATAATCTTTTGAAGATGAAGAAATTTGTCACCTGAAAGCCATAACCTCCACGAATTCGGTATCAATCTGGATAGAATAATGAAAAAGAAAACCATCATTCAGATTACACTGCTCACTATAGAGTGATCGATTAGGGTAAAAAAATATGTCAATTGTGGATTTCTTACCCCTGTTTCCTCCTTTACTTCTCTCACAACTCCTGCAAAGATCTCCTCTGACTATATTTTGACATAAGAACAATGTTTAAGGAGTTAAGTATACATAATACATGTTCCAGCATTTACTTCTATCAAAAGTGACCAAAATGTTAAGGTCAAATTTCAATACAGGAACATACCTCAAGAATGAAACCAGTTGGTATTTTCCATAGGCCTGAAAGAGCCCGCGCAGAATGTTTCTCTTGCACGACGAGCACCTAAATCAGTATTTCATTAGGCTATGGGATTATTACAACAATAAAAAAAACAACAAACCCAGTGTAATCCCACGTGTAGGGTCTGGGGAGGGGTAGTGCGTACGCAGACCTTACCCCTACCTTAAAAAGGTAGAGAGGTTGTCACCGATAGACCCTCGATATATTTCAAGCATAATGATCTTCATAAGCTTATACGTTTTAGTAGGAGGTCCATCCAAATAGAAAAATATGCACCTCATTTTTGTCATTGATCACAAAACCACCAACTCCAACTTGATGAGATGCATTAGAAGGAAGCATGCAGGGTTCATCTGGTATCCAATAAGTCAACATGACATGTCCTTTTTCTGCATGATGGTACTGAAATCCTTCCTACAAAAATTTAGAGTTTGACCATTATTTTTAGCCAGCATTCAACATGAACTAACACCAAAACTTAAAGATTTCAGGTAAAGTGATATAATACCTTTACTGCAATAGGAACTAGATCACATTTTTCCACTGGTAGCTTTAGCCAAACTCCATTCTTCCCCTGCATTGGGAGCCATTAATTAGCTCAATGTGTTTTATCTGATGTGATCTAATGATATTTGACAAAAATGGTGAGTCTTTTTGGAAAACATTGCAAGTGTGTTTTATAATCACAAGAGTTGTCGAAAATAAACAGAAAAAAGTGACAATGCAATGGCTTCCACTATGTAGTAACAGGCATTGTCAAAGGCACGCTTAAGTCCTGAAGTGAGACTCAAAACACGTTGGGTGTTTCGCATAGCTTAACGGGTGCTTCAGTGTCGTCATCGAGGCTCTAATGCATACTTTTACTTGTCGTAGATCTTTCTCAATTTCTTTGTCCATATGATTTAGTTTATCCTTATAATTATTAGTATCGTACTATACATATATATTCATATTTTTCCCATTTGCGTCTTTCTTCATGAAAGCCCACGCTTTATTGTTCCGTGCTTAAAGCTCCAAGGACCTTAGAGCTTCTTTGCACTTTTCGCCTTTGATAACACTGCGTAGTAATCAACACCAGACAAGAGATCTTGTCATGAAATTTGAGACTAGTCTAAAACTGTAGTTGCTGGCAATGAAGTACCTTCACTTTCCAATGAGCGAGAGATGCACGTAGTAGAGACACAAATTTGGCAGGATTGGATGGTAGTCTTTCTGCATTGACGATTACCCCTCCGTATTCATCATCAGAGGCATCAAGTATCCATTTATCTCTAAAATACAAACCTGTGTGGTTCGTACCATTTATCTGATAAGAGAAAGTGTCCACTAAGAAATTCTTTTTGGTGACCAAGCTTGTCGCATCATAAGAAGTTCTTGAATAAGAAGCCTTCATTAAAAGCCCTGAAGGTAAAACAGAACATTACATTAATTCTCATTTAGCAGCAGTAGTGGTGTTATTTAATAACGAGTCGATAATATTCTTCTTAATTACTGCATTTGAAACAGGAAATGCATCTCTAAAAGCTAATGGTACACTTTGTATTGCCTAATTGTAGAGCCATTTTGACAAGAGCGGACTTACTTGAATACACAAACTTAAGCTCGTCTAAAACGGAATAAAATGACTGGAAATGTTAGAGAGAAACCACTTTTATGTTACAGTATGCTTCAACTGCGAGCATGATACTTTTTCTTAGCTAAGCACGTAGAAATCTTATGTTAATGGATGGCGGTAAGACTTGAACTCTCATACCGTGTTAAATTGTGTGACTAGAGCGTCTGCAAAATGGTCACGTTATTCAACAAGAAACACAAATCTCTTAGTACATGAGAGAAGTGGAATGAATTAGGCTGAATCCATACGCTGCCCCTTAAACTTGCCTGATTTTTTCACTTAGACACCTCTAATAAGATTTATACCTATTGAACACTTAAACTCGAGTTAAGTATGAAACACCCAACAAACATTACAACAACTGAAGGACAAACATGAAATGCTTCTATCTGCATAGCTATTGCTTTGTCCTTCAAACCATACCTCCTCAACTTAAACTATCATAAAACTTATACCTCTCGGACTCTTCAAAAATACCACTAGGTGTGTGCCAGATTTTCTAATATGCATTTATTGAGGGATCCGGCAGAAATGCGACATCAATTTTGGAGGGTCCAAGCAACATAGCAGAAACAATCATTCTAATAAGTAGCTTATGGCTGGCTTTCTCCAAAATCTGGATACACTAATTAAATACTCTAAGCACGAAACATGTACTCCATCTGTTCCATTTTATGATAATTTGGGTACACTTTTCCGTGCTAGTTTGTTCCAAGAAGAGTGACACATCTTTACGCTCAGAAACAAGTTAACTTAAACTTCCAATTTTTTACTTAATGACATGATTTTATAGCCATATAAACGTCATAGCATGTTTAAGACTACAGAGTAACAATCTTCTTATACCCATAAAAGATCAATGTACTGGAAAAATAACCTTCTAATTGAATCCAAAAAATCAAAAAGGTACACAAGCCTAATTATATAACAGAAAATTACCTCTGGAAGAAGAGAATTTGGGGGACACATTGACACCAAACTTGAGCTTTGAGTCTAAAAATGAGCTAGAAAGCTTCATTGTCTCCATACCAACTGATTTAGACATTGATATTGCCTTAGAATCAAAATATTTCAGCTCCATTTAAACTAATTCTTCAGTTCAGTTCCACAGTCCAAATGAAAAACCAAAATCTTGACAACTTTATAAATAACCCCAGATAAGGAAACCACGTAATTTATATACCAAAAAAAAAGTTCAAGATTCGATTTTTTAATGCTAAAAACAAGATATTTTCTTGGGTATTTTCACCCCCCTCGGAGGAAACTAAAATTTGAAAAAACCAGTGAAGAACTGTAAGTAAAAGAACAAAGAAGATAGTAGTATATAAAGGAGATGAATTATGACATGGAAATTGACATAAAGTTAAGCAGATGTCTACGTGTATGGCAATATGGCATGTGGTTGAAACTTGAAAATGAACCTTGTATAAAATAAATTAAAATGACAAACACAAGCTTGAAATAAATAAAAGAAAGATATTTCTTTTATTAGTGTAGAAAATGAAGGGAAGTGAAAGGAAAACTGAGAGGAAATGGAAAGGGAAGAGTAGTGTGAGGTAAAGTTAGTGTGAAGAGGAAGTAGAGGAAGCTAAATGGAAGAGGCGGAGTAGAGTACGTATCAAACTTATGTTAAAAAATTTATTAAATACGTACAGATATTAAATTTAGAACCCAATTAATATTCCCTCCAGTCCAAAATAAGTGATTTTTTGGCTTTTTTCTTGTGATACAAAATAAGTGATTTTTTTAGATGCCAAGAATTAATTAATTATTTTTTTCCTACATTGCCCTTGGAGTAATTAATGTTGGAATATGTGTTAGGAGTGTTTATGTGAAGAGATATGGCGACGTCCAAATCCACTACTGAAAAGTAATAGACACGGTCATACGCAATATAATTTACCCAACTATGAGTCGGGGTTGAATCCCACATAGAACAATATATAGGTGATTAGGAATGTAACAGAATTATCGCTTATTGCGCAATGCCAAACACTTATATTTATTGTTGGAAAATATTTATATCTAAATGCGTAAATGTAAACTAACTTAGAAAGCAAGTAAAATGGTCAATGGCTACAAGTATGGTTGCATCGGAATTTCACTCAAGTAACGATCCAATGTATTTCATATTCCTTCCAATAATGGTCACACAGATACGCCTAATTGCCTCTATCTATCATGAACTCTCCAGCTATCATAACTCTCTCTCTCTCTCTCTCTCTCTCTCTCTCTCTCTCTCTCTCTCGATCGAGCAATTATGATAATTTACTAGACGCGCTCTCTCGAGCTACGCTAGCTAGATTTCATTACAGTTCACTTTAGATCGCACCCGAGGTATCGTTATCTCTAATCCAAACTCTAATCCCTCGGTTATGACTCTCGCCTATACTCCGGGAGTGATGTTGTTCAAACAACTACCTAAATATGCACTCTCTTTCAGGTAGACACATAATGAATAGGCACAACTAATTGAGGATCCTTTCAATTAACTACAACAAATATGTAGTTGAACAAATAGAGATTCAACAAGCAATCTATATTAACATAATAAGAAATTCATTCAATACATAAGCACAACAAGGTATTTAATCCACACTTTAAACATGAATATTTCCATAAACAAGATTCAAGTATTAGATGAAATACTACACACTTAGATATACAATACAAAGCAAGGAAATGAAGAAGGCAACATAAATGGGTAAGACATCGTTAATCACGAGTTTCAAATCTTCAAGACCAAAGTGTGTGTGCAAAACCTAGCTTCCAACCTTGTTCTTTCAAGCCCTAAGAACTGAACATACGCCTAAAATCTGCCAAAGACCCGTACAAAATGAGCTGAATTGGGTATTAAAGGATTTGGGATCAAAAATATGAAATTCCAGAACTGCCCAGTTTTCACGCCTAAGTTCTTCTTCGCGTTAACAGTATCGCGTTCCCGAAGGTTTACTATTCCGCTCTTTCGCGTTAGCGTATACACCTTCGCGTTCGCGAAGGTTCTACTTTCTCTTCATCGCGTTCGCCTGTGACTTCGCATTCGCGAAAGTTCCTATTTCTCTACATCGCGTTCACGAAGGTTCACTATCTGATGCATCACGTTCGCGTAACTCACTTCGCATTCGCGAAAGTCTGTATCCTGCTTCTTCGCGTCCGCGATTTATACTTCGCGTTCGCGTAGAGTAATTCACTAGGCAGGTTCATTTTGTCCATTTTAGCTCCTTTTTGACTTGCTTTCACTTGGTTTCTTCACCATTACTTTTAAATCACATACAACCTGTAAAATAGAAGTAAATGACATTAACACACGATTTTATCACTCAAACATAGCAAACGTATGTGTTTAAGGACAAGATAAGTGGGTAAAATACCAACTCATCAAGATAGTAAAGGTTAATATGGTCAATTTCATTCCTAATTAATGTTAAAAGGTGAATTTCTTAATATGTATCAAAACAACTAAAAAATTACTTATTTTGGACATGAGGGAGTAGCTCTTAAAATTGTTGTTCTGAAATCCAGAACCCATAAAGTTAAAATTCTGGCTTCGCTTCTGCGGGAAGGTTGGGAGTAGGGGTGGGGGCTTCCTACCAACCTGGTGTCCGGTATGTGCATTCAGCCCTAATTCGCATTGTGTAAAGCCTATCAAAGTGGAAACACTCCCTACCATTTTTAAAAAGAAATTAAGACTTTCATCAACTTGCATGCCTAGACTTGCCATCAAGAGCATGAACAATCTATAGTAAGGTTTCAACATTAGGGCACCAACTCTGATACTATGATAAAAATTATTTTTAGGCTTAATTTAACCCCAAAAGCTAGCTCAAAGGATAAGGATTGCTCGAGCTATATAAAAAGTCCAGGGAACCTATCAATCTCCGATTTATAATTCCATCACAAAGCAACTAAATACTTTCCCAATTATCGTAGAATCTATTTTCACAAAACTAGAACCATCTTTATTATGAAAATAAACCACATTAAAAGCAAAATAAAAAATTATCAGGCTGAGGCCCCTTTGTTTGGAGTAATACCAAATGAGACAGATCTAAGTTTTAATACTATGGGTTAAGCGCTGGAGATTGTTAATATTTAACCTAATATTTTTGAAGTTATAAGTTATTTTGTTATAATATTTGGTGTAACTTTTAGAATAAATTAATGTTTCGTGTGGAAAATATATATTAGGTTCCAATGAACCCGATAAGCCGGTACCATTTCATCTGTGAATACCGAGTACAAATAAATATTTATCCCAGGAATCTGGAGACAGAAAAAGAAATAAATTTTTAGGTGCAGTGCGCTGCTTCATCGTTCATCACTTAAAAAAAAAAAAAAACAGGAAGGTAGATCATGCTTCCTGATTTTTCGCTTATCTTAATGAATTATTTAGTTGTTAGCACTATTATTTTATCCTTTGACAAATTAGGGAAATTATTAATTTTAGGTGGACATCTCTCTTCCCTTTCCGTGAATAATGCATTTTTCTATCAACAAGAATGACATGATTCAAAATAGTATGAGTTTTTTTACAATGTAAAGCCGAATATAAAATTTTCAATTTTCCTAAGAAATAGAGGATTTTAATGTGACGATTGGTTCTTAATTTTCTTATCTTGAAAAAAATATAAATCATATGTAAAAGTTACATAAAAAGATACTATAAATTTTTGAAAACACATTGTGTAAGAAAATTTGACTTTTTAAACAGTGACTGTGCTATTTTGCTGGATGTACAAATGGAGAATAATATTATTAACTATACATAATATATTAAAGTGCCTATAATTAATAGTGTATTTAATTTGGATTCATAGCCTCATAGGTAAATATATTGCAATCGTTAACATTATAAAGCATACTCTTTAATTAAATGCCTATAAAGCTGAGATAATAGATTATATATTGGACGGTCAACAGATATAATTATGCGGCTAAAATCCAAAGAACTCAATTGCTATCATAAATATCAATTGATCAGTTATGTCAACAAAATCCAAGTGGCAAGGAAATATCTTATAAATAAAGTGGTAAATAAAATAAGAAAATGGGTCGAAAAAAGAGCAATCAGAAGAAAGAAAATCGATTGGCTAAAATGGATAAGATTGTATTATTAGTATCTCTTCAATTATTGAAAATCTTTTTGGTACATCTTTTTTTTAAACGTGTAATGAGATGCATAGAGAAAATAAAAATCCTTCGCATGGAGCGGGGCCTACAAGATACAAATTCGAATATAATCGAGTTTCAATATGAATTCATGATGTTGGATGAAAAAAAAAAAAAAAAGTATATGATAACGGAGCTCGGCTCTCACGTCATGTAAGTTAGGTTATGGTGAAGTCCACGTGGGAACACGTCAAGTTTGATTGCGATTAGGACAAATTATTTTTTTATGTCTAGTGCCCGTGATTCTATTCCGACGATAGCGGACAATTGTCCAGCTCTTTTTTTGGGTGATACCAGTCCATGTAGGGCACTTACCACCCCTCTCCCCCTACCCCAACAAGAAGTTTACCATGTGTATTAAGTAATAATTTATTATTTAGGTTAAAGTGTTCCGATTAACTTAAAGTAATCGAGATTATACGAGTGAGATTTGTTTTAGTGGTAGAGTACTCCGGACATGATAATATTACTGAGGAACGTCTTTAATTATCAGAATATTTTTGCTTTGCACTTTGGTCAATTAGTAATAATTTTTCTGTGGACTTCCGGAAATTTGTTTCGTATAGCTTGATAAGGAAATTTTGAGTCATGGGTACAAGACCCTTTACATGTATGACCTATTGCTCAAGCAATTCAGGGTCCTCATTTTGGTCAACCGGTTGTGAAAGCTTTTACTCGAGGGGTGTTCTTGGCCCAATGAATATCGCTTATTCTGGTGTTTATCAATGGTGATATACAATCGGTTTACGCACTAATGAAGATCTTTATACCGGCGCTCTTTTTCTATTATTTCTTTATGCCATATCCTTAATAGCAGGTTGGTTACGCTTACAACCATAATGGAAACCGAGCGTTTCCTGGAATTCAAAAATACTGAATCTCGTCTGAATCATCATTTGTCAGGACTTTTTGGTAAAGCAGAAGTAGATCATGAATTTAAAATTTGCAGGTTCCTACAACGATCTTAAGTTAATAAATTGGGTTCCTTTAATACAAATATAAGATCTAGGCAAAAGTTATTGCATTTACATAAATTCGCAACCTTTGCACTAGATCCATCCCTAGAGTGAAGGATTTAGGATAAGTGCTATTCATATTCTTAGATAGCATATTGCACTTGGTGTATAGCATACTCACTATATTTGTCTTCATCGTTTTGATACTTTCATTTTTCGCTACATTTATCCATTTGTTAGCTTGATATCTAGTCTGGTGAGTGATGATGGGCTATAATTACGTATTTTAGTCGCTTATTACACTCTAATTTACTGCACTTTAGTTGAGTTTGAGCTTTAATCGCTAGTGTTTTGCACTAACTGTGTGTTTTATGCCTTGTATGAGTGATTCTGAGCTATGTGGATGTAATAGAATGAATTCAAGTAATTTGGAGGTTTGAAATCTGAGTAAAAGTTCAAGTAATTAAGTCGGGATCGTGTTTGGGGGTCAACGGATGATAGTTAGAGCGAACGAAGACTCTAGTAGGCAGATTGTGCACTGTCTAGTAAAATAGATATAACTTTTTTCTCAGAACTCCATTTGGGTTCCATAATATATGGTTGGAAAGCTAACTCAAAGGTATACAACTTTCATGTTTTATATTTTTCCAAATTAGGAACGGAACAGGGTAAAACATGACCAGAAGCGCGAAGTCGCGCTCTAGTTCGCGCGCTAAAAAGACTAAGGCAGAAAGGTGCGCAAAAACCGCGCGACGAGCGCGCGAAGTCGCGCGTCTGACCCGGGAAAAGTGTCCTTTTTCACATTGGAGAAGGTATAATTGTTTGGGCCCAACCCTACTTGGTATATATACATAGGAGGATGACACTTTTGAGAAATCTAACATATTTTGGAGGGAAATTCAAGTGGAGGAACACACACCACGCTTGGAGGAGGCTTCTAACTAGTTTTTCTTCTCTTCTCTTTCTTTAATTTCATAGTTTATTAGTTCTAGAGTTTTGGGTGCTACATGAACGTTGTGGTTTGAAGCTTGAATTGTTCTTATTATTCTATCATATTGGTTTATTTATTCAGTCTTGCGCTTAATTATTTGATTGCTTGATCACCAATTGAATATTATATCTACGAATCTAGGATTGAACTCGGGAGAGGGAATTCTAAATTGCATATAAGATTGAGTAGAGCAAGATCTTAACTCTCAGGGGGAGCGGATTTACGGTTAGGATATGAATATACCTAATCGCCTTGCTTGGTTATTATACGGGAATTATAAATGTGTTCTTGTTAATTCTAATTCCATAGGAATATAGGCGTTAGGTTAGCTTGAATAGACGAGTTGTACTTCGGGAGAAGGCTACGAGCAATATTAACCCCGTCAATCAATAAATCGGATAAATTAATTAGACGATTTAAGTGAAAAACTCAACGGGATTGTTAGCTAACCCATAACTCTAGAATATTCACTCACATTAAATTCGTCTCTCTATAATTTGCCAACTTGTTTTCTTTAATCTTTTTGGTTGCAACTCTAGATAAGTTGTAGTTAATTAATCACACCTTAAAAAATTGCTTGAATAGATTAATTATTTGGTTTAATTTAGTTGATAGTTAATCACAAGTCCCTGTGGGTACGATATCTGAATTTACAATCCTATATTACTTGTCGACCACGTATACTTGTGTGTGCGTTTGGGAGCAACGGTGAGTGATAGTTGCTCCAGTTTACTTCTCCCTCCATTTCAATTTAGATGAGCTAGTTTGACTTGCCACAACGTTTAAGAAAAAAATGAAGACGTTTGAAACATGCGGTCCTAGAAGTTTAAGGGACAAAAGTTTTGTGGGGCCATGATATTTGTGTGCAGAAGCGGAGCCAGGATTTGAAAGTTATAGGTTTAGATTTCTAGTCATTTAAAGTTACTGAGTTCTAAATTAATAATTAGTACATATTCATTAAATTTCATTAGACAACTACAGGGTTTGAATCAAAATTACTGGGTTCGGTCGAACCTGTAGCTAATAGGCTAGTGCCGTCCCTGTTTGTGTGGTTATAAATACTTCTCATTAAGGATAAAATGGGTAAATAAAAATTTTAAAGTTTAATTATTTTTAAATATAAAAATTTATTATTTTTTTTGGAACGGAATAATAAATAAAGTGTATTATTTAAATTGAAACAGATGAACTAATAGATATGCGGCAACTAGCGTAACAAAAAAAATACGTAAGAATAAAACGTGTTACTTTCCAGTTTCCACCCTCGGGTTGGTTTGGGTGCTAAGGAATTAAACGTGCTTCAAATTTTCTAAATATATTTTTTCATTAAAAAACTAAAAGGTAGACTAATCTTATTTAAAATAATCCAAGTGTTGTACTAAGATCAATTGTTACCTTATTCACAATTCTTCTCTTAAAATATTGTTCGCTTAATTACAAATTTATATCGATAATGCAAATTATTTTGTAACAGAAGATAAAATTATGCTGATTTTTTAGCACAAAATATAATCCGTATGATCTAATTACATGTGAAAGAAGTAGACAACCAGCTGTAATAAAATTTAAATAAAATAAAATAAATATTGTCAAATCGTCTACCTAATTGAAAGAGATGTTGGTGTTACATTCATACTGTAATAAACTAATTGTAGTTGCTTCTTTAGTTGCCGCGTTATTATTGAATTCCATATATTTAAGAGATAATACATAAAGTACTACTCCCTCCGGTCCAAAATAAGTGATTTTTTGGATGTTTTTATACAGATTAAGAAATCCACCTTTTAACATTAATTAACAATGTATTGACCATCTTAACCTTTGTTATCTCACATAAATACTCCTAAAACATATTCCAACATTATTTACTCCAAGGACAATGTAGGAAAAAAATAATTAATTCGTTCTTGAAATCTGAAAAAATCACTTATTTTGGACCACAAGAAAAAGGCTAAAAAATCAATTATTTTGGACCGGAGGGAGTATCAAACTGATCCGAAAAAACCATTTTACACACCTAAACTTTATGGGCGACCTTTACACCACTATTCTAAACTTAGGTGAATTTAATACCCCCTTAAAAAACTGAACCAAGTCTTGTGGTGGCTGTGTTTACACGCGCCATAAAGTCCCCTATTTTCAGTTTTTTCATTTTTTTAAATTTTAGTTTTTAAAAAACAAAAATATTATGTTAAAAACAAAAAAACAAAAAAAAATATGTTTTTACAAATTTGTTTTCCCACTTTTTACAAAACAATTTTTTTAAAAAAAATAAAAAAATAAAAAATATATATTTTTAAAAAACAAAAATATTTTGTTGAAAATATTTTTTTCAGTTTTTAAAATACAAAAATATTTTGTTAAAAAATGAAATTTATTTTTTCTGTTTTCAGAAAAAAATCAGTTTATACAAAAAAAAAATCAGTTTTTACAAAAAGAAAATCTTTAAAAACTGAAAAAAATAACATTTTTCAAAAACAAAAATAATTTGCTGAAAATTTTTTTTCTTCGGTTTTTAAAAAATAAAAATATTTTGTTAAAAAACTATTTTTTTTAAATTTTTACAATTTGTTTTGCAAAATCTTTTCAGTATCTACTCAGTTTAAAAACTGAAAAAATTGTATCTACTCAGTTTAGATACTAAAAAAATTTTGCATAACAAATTGTAAAAACTTAAAAAATGGTTTTCTAACAAAAATTGTTTTTTGTAAAATCTGAAAAACTAGTAAAAACTGAAAAAAAATATTTTTAACAAAATATTTTCGTTTTTTAAAAACTGAAAAAAATATTTCCAACAAAATATTTTCGTTTTTTAAAAACTGAAAAAAATATTTCCAACAAAATATTTTCGTTTTTGAAAAATATTTTTTTTCTTCAGTTTTTCAATATTTTTAAAGATTTTCTTTTTGTAAAAACTGGAAATATAAATTTTTTAAAAACAGAAAAAAAAATTATTTTTAACATAATATTTTCATGTTAAAAAAGAAAAGAGAAAAAAATAATATTAAGTTAATTAGTTATAATATCCTATTAGAAAGTGACACCTGGACCACTAAATTAGTTTTTATTTATTTATTTTTTTGCCTTCACGCGCAGCTACAACGTGAACTACATGTTTTGCGTAGAGGGGGTATTAAATTCACTTAAGTTTAGAATAGTAGGGTAAAAAGTCGCCGTAAAATTTAAGTGTGTAAATAGTTTTTTCGGACAAGTTTGCTGGGTACTTTATGTATTATCTCTATATTTAAATCAAACATTTATATTAAAGGTGGTGGTGCACTTAACGCCTCTGCAATTCTGAATCCGCTGCCTTTATTCGTACCTAAAAAAATATTTACCTGCACTGCACATGCAAAGCAACAAGTACATGTATATCATGTGTCGTTTATATATTTATAGCTAAGAAAATATTTATGTATGTTTCAAAATAACGAGTGTATACAACGTGTTTTTAAAAATATTTATGTGTCATTTATATATTTATGTTTACCCTCCAAATCGGATAACAATTGAATTTATATACGATTTTAAGGATATATAATTTGACATAAATTGAGAAAACAGATTAATATTGAAATCAATGACAGCAAAGTGAATGCATCAATGCAAACCACGCAAGTTGAACAATGTTAGCCTTGAAGATTGGTCACCCTTAAGTCAAAAAGTGCCTCAATCGATGTCAGATATAATAAGACTAGAAATAACATTGTATTGCTTTTGGATGCGTGTTACAAGTGATCAGACCCCCTTTATATAGTAGGGAAGTCCTGCTTTAGATACAATTCTACAAAAGGTAAGAAATCTCATTATTAGCTAATTAGTCGGCCAATCATTGATATGTGCTGAGATTCCCGCCGTGACATCCTATAGGTTACGAATATTTCGGCCTTCTGTTATTCGGTCCGATAGTATATCCTCGAGCTCGATCGGAGTCGGGGTTGGTTCCGAAGTTATGGGCTCGATGATCTTGAAGGCGTATGTTCTAACGTCGTACCTTGTCTCGAAGGAACCCGGGGTCGATCTCCAACCCATCTCGTTTCAGTCTCGATATTTCATGAAATAGGCGAGTTTAGTTTCGACCGTATACAGATAGTCCCCTCATTTTTCGGAGAGTAAACGACGAGAAACGATATGAGCCCTCGATCTTTGTTTGATTCTTCGTGCCAGAAACAACAAAACTGACGAAACGTCTCGTCAGTCACGTCTTTTAATGGTATTAAACATTCATCAGTCGCTGGTCGGCCATTATGGGTTTTGAATCGTCATTTGAAAACTATAAATACCTCGTTATTATCTCATTCAGACTTTGCTTTCAAAACCTCTGCCCTTGTACACAAGAAATTTCTATATCCACAAATATCAATTTTCTAATTATTTTGAAATCTCTCTATAAGAACTTCTATTCTTCATCCCAAAATTATTAAGCTCATCCTTTTAACTTCCTCTTTTCCCCTAACTTTCCATAAAAAAATGGCGAAGACCTCAAAGTCCATTCCTCAAAAAGAAGCTCCACCTGCTTCGCAATCGACTGAAGAGGAAAACGTTTCATCTGCTGCTACTGAGGAAAAGACATCAGAGCCTTCTTTGACTACTTTCGTTCCTGGGGGATGCCTAACCAGTGCTGACTTCAAAATCGAAAAACCACTTTCGCAATGGGTCGGTACGAGCCGGTCTCGAGATATATATGCTCAATCACTGACAACTTCCTCTCCAAGGTCAAGAAATACTGCAATTAGGCCGGTAAGCACGTGCTAGTGCCTATCCCCGAGGAATCTATTACTACCCACGTGGAGGGTTTTTTAAGTGTTTACACTTATCCCTTCACGTTGGGCCCTTTGGACCTGATCATCATTGCCTTCTGTAAGAGGTACGATGTGACCCTTGGTCAAATTCACCCCTCATTCTGCAGGATAGTAATTATCTTCCGCTTCTTTGTAAGTAAAATCGATAAGTGTCCTTTCACCATCGACCACCTCATGCGCCTGTATAATCCCTTACTCTCAAGGGAGATTAATAAAGCTTGCCCGTCGGGCCTATGAGGCCCTATTCTCGAGCATAGACAAGGATTGAGACCGAGGTTGGTTGGGTCGATTCGTTCGAGTGAAGACCTCGAATTTAATCACGCCTAAGGATATGCCATTTCCCGAAAAATGAAACACGAAACGTAAGTATAACTTTGCCTTTAAAATTTCATTTACTGTTTTTTCTTTGTCTGTCACGACCCCAGTACACCCTCCATGAACTATCGTGACGGCACCTAGTCTCTACGACTAGGTAAGCCTAACAATACGGAAAGCAAACTAACTTGCAAAATAAATAATCAAAACTAAAACAACTGAAGGAAAACAATATATAAAATGTCGCTCGGCATATACAGCTCAACATCACAAAATCCTACAACACTATCCCAAAACCCGGAAACTCACAGGAACACAATGTGACGACGCAAAGGGTCATCACCTGTTTTTAATTGAATTCTGCACTTCGGAAAGCTTAAATATGAAATTCTGTGAAAAATGCTAAGTTGTGATTATAAAATGAATAAATTTGACTTCGGTCAACATTTTGGGTAAACGGACTCGGACCCGGACCCGTGATTTGACGGTCCAGAGGGTTTGTAGAAAAATATGGGACTTGGGCGTATGCCTGGAATCATATTTTGGGGTCCCAAGCCCGAGAAATAAATTTTTAAGAAAAATTGTTTTTTGGAAATGTTTAAGGAAATTTGAAATGAAATATGATTAGAAAGCGATGGTATCAGACCCATATTTTGGTTCCAGTGGCTGGTACAACTTTTATATATGGTTTAAGTCATTCCTGTAAAATTTGATTAAAAATGGACGTCGTTAGACGTGATTCGGACTTAAATTTCTAAATTTGAAACTTGATGAAGTTTGAGAAAAAGTTCTTGATTTTGAGGTTTGATTCATTGTTTTTGATGTTATTTTTGCGATTTGATCGCACGGATAAGTTCGTATGATGTTGTTGAGTTAGTACATGTGTTTGGTTAGGAGCCCCGAGGGCTCGGGTGTGTTTCGAGAGGTTTTAGAATTATAAAAAGTTGTAGGTTTTTCCAGTTTCTGGTGTTCTGATATTTCCTTCTTCGCGTTCGCTGGAGGACCCTCGCGAACGCGATGTGTAAAATGTTGCTGAAGGAACTTCCTTCTATGCGAACGTGTAGACCAGGTCGCGAACACGAGGCAGCGGGGGCCTATACCTTTGCGAATGTGTTCCTGGCCACGCGAACGCGAAGGCCAAGTGGCTTGGGCAGGGGGAGGGGTAGATACCTTATGCGAACACGACCTGTAGGACGCGAATGCGAGGGCTCGAGAAGCTAAAGCTTCGCGATCGCGAGCCCGTTAATGCAAATGTGAAGGCCTAACAGCCTGACCCATCACGAACGCGAGGGGTCTATCACGATCGCGAAGAGTTAAATTGGCCAGTGATTTAAAAAAAACCCAAAACAGAACACTTACGGGATTTCTCAAAATTTCACAAAACTTCTTCTTCTCCAAAGCTCTTAGGCGATCCTTGAAGCAATTCTTCACCATAATCTCTTGGGTTAGTAATATTTAACTTATTTTCTTCCATTTTTATCAACATCTATTAAATTTCTAGGCTTAAAACACGTGATTAAAGGTAGAAAATTAGGAATCTGGGTAGAGTTAGGGCTTTTTGATTAATTATGTTTTAGACCTTGTTTTGGGGTCGAATTCTGGAAATGATTATACATTTGGGCTCATGGGTGATTTGATATTGGTCCGAACCTCGTATTTGATCAAGCGGGCCTGGGGTCGATTTTTGGGGTTTTAGGAAGAATGATTAGAAAGCTATAATTAGGCATTGGATTCGAATTGTTTAGCATTTATTGATGTTATGAAGTCATTTATGTATAGATTCAATTGATTTGGAGCCAAATTCAAGAGGAAATGCAGTAATTAAGGATTGAGTTGGCCGTGGAAGTTTGAGGTAAGTGTTCGGTCTAACCTTAGCTTGAGGGATTAGGAGTTGAGTCATATTTGCTACGTGTTTCTTGTTGAGGGTCAGATCGGGTTGCATGCTGCATATATATGGATCGGGTTGCATACTGCAACAACTATTATATTGGATCGGGTTACACGCCGTAAGAGATATTACTATATTGGATCGGGTTGCACGCCGCAATAGATAATATATTGGATCGGGTTGCACGCCGCAACAATTATTATATTGGATCGGGTTGCAGGCCGCAACAAATATACATATATATATGGATTGGGTTGCACGCCGCAACAGTATTAAATGATAGGGGATCAGGTTGCGCAACCGAAACAGTAGTATTATTACATTGTTGTAGATAATGTAATGTTATTTTATATTTATTTGGTTTCTGCTAGGTTGAGTTGTTTCCCCGAAGCATGTACCCCCTCCCTTTTTAACTGTTTATTACCTGTTTACTTTTCCGCCATATATTATATAACTGCACAAGTTTATCTGGAGTCTGGTTCTAGCCTCGTCACTACCTCACAGGGGTTAGGCCAGACATTTACCATCACATGGGGTCGGTTGTGCTGATGCTACACTCTGCACTTATGTGCAGATACTGGAGCAGCATTTGGTGCGCAACAGTAGTTCGGGAGCCAGCCTTCAGTCCACCAAGGCACCGAGGTAGCCTTGCAGACGTCTGCAGGCCCGGCGTTTCCTCTATCTTATTTTATATCCTGTTATCTCATATATTTGAGACAAACAACTTTACTTTTCCTTCAAACTGATGTATGTAGTATTCGTATTAGTCCGTGGATGTTGTGACACCAGGTTCTGTGTAGAGACATGTATTGGCTTTCTAGACATTTTGGTTTCATATTTATTTACGACTTACACTAAATTATATTTCCCGCTGTTATTTAAATACTTATTCATTGTTAATTTAATTGGTTAAACATGAATTAAAACGAAAGGGTTAATGGTTTCAAAGATTCATGGCTTGCCTAGCTTCCACGAGTAGGCGCTATCATGACTCCTGAGGGTGGGAATTCCGGGTCGTGACAAGTTGGTATCAGAGCTCTAGGTTGCGTAGGTCTCACAACTCACAGACAAGCTCAGTAGAGTCTGAGGGATTGGTACAGAGACGTCTGTATTTATCCCCTTGAGGTTACAGAGTTAGGAAAATTTCACATTTGTTCTTTCTTGTCGTGCGAATTTGTTTCTCAATGCTAATTGGATTTCAAATCTAGTCTTTTGCAGATGGCGAGAACACGCTCTTCCTCATCTACCGCTCAGCAACCCGAGCCCCTAGCAGCCGCTCCCACTAGGGGCAAAAGGGGAGGCCGTGCTAGAGGCTGAGGTAGGGGCAGAGCTCAGCCCCGAGCAGCAGCACCATTGGCAGAGCCTCAAGTTTATTTTAACGAGGAGGTTCCGGCCCCATTTGTTCCGGTGGGCCCATCTTAGGTCCTAGAGGGGTGTATTGCTACCCAGTTCTTCAGAAAGCTCTGGTCCGATTGGTGGGCCTCATGGAGAGTGTCACCCGAGCAGGTTTGCTTCATGTAGTACCAGCCGTCTCTCAAGATGGAAGAGGGGCTCAGACTCCTGCTACTCGCACTCTGGAGCAGGTAGCTCCCCAGATTCAGACTGAAGCGGTTCAGCCAGTTGGAGCAATTCAGCCGGGTGTAGTAGCTCAGACCGACGATGGAGCGACTATGTCCGCCGTTTCTTTGTGGAGGCTGGATAGGTTCACCAAGCTCTTCACTTCTACTTTCAGCGGTACATCTACTGAGGATCTCCAAGATTATCTAGACAGTTGCCACGAGGTTCTTAGGAACATGGGTATTATTGAGACCAATGGGGTTGATTTTGCTGTATTTCGCCTGTCTGGATCCACCAAGACTTGGTGGAGGGATTATTGCTTAGCTAGGCCAGCCAGGTTGCCATTCTTGACTTGGGAGCAGTTTACAGTGTTGTTTCTGGAGAAGTTTCTCCCTATTACTCAAAGAGAGGCGTGTCGGAGGCAGTTTGAGCGCCTCCAGTAGGGTTCCATGACGGTCACCCAGTATAAGACCAGGTTTATCGACTTAGCTCGCCATGATCTTATCATACTTCCTACCGATAGAGAGAGGGTGAGGAGGTTTATTGACAGTCTTATTCAGCCAATTCGTCTTCATACGGCCAAGGAGGACGGGAGTGAGATCACTTTTCAGGAGGCGGCCAATGTGGCCTGCAGATTTGAGATGGTTCTGTCATAGGGAGGTGGTCATGGGTCGGATAAGAGACCCCATCATTCAGGCAGATTCAGTGGTGCCTCGTCTGGAGGTAGAGATTCATATGGTTGAGGTCATCCTCCTAGGCCCTTTTAGTCAACTCTTTAGGTTTCTCACGGTGCTTCACGTGGCCGTGGTTCTCACATGCAGTACTCTGATCAGCAGCCCTACAGTACGCCACTAGCTCCTATTAGTGCACCGCCGCTCCAGAGTTTTTGAGGTGGTCGTTCAGGTCGCCAGGGTCAGTCTCAGTTTGCTCAGCCAAAACATTCAGGTGGATGTTATAAGTGTGGTTAGTATGGTCATATCCGGAGGGCTTGTCCGAGGTTAGTGGGCACTCAATCGCAGTAGCAGGGTTCCTGTGTTATGATTCTGGCACCAGATGTTCCACAGACCGCCCATCCAGCTAGAGGCGGGGGTAGAGGTGGAGGTAGAGGATTTAGAGGTGGAGCTTAGGCTACCAGAGGTGGAGGCCAGCCAACTGCGGGTCATCCCAAAGAGGTGGTTCAGGGTGGTGGGGCCCAACACCGATGTTATGCTCTTTCAGCCAGGCCCGAGGCTGAGGCTTCAGATGCGGTGATCACAGGTATTGTTCGGGTTTGTGATATAGATGCTTCAGTGTTATTTGATCTAAGGTCTACGTATTCATATGTGTCATCTTATTTTGCATTGTATTTGGTTCTTCCTAGTGATTCACTGAGTATTCCTGTTTATTTGTCTACACTGGTGGGTGATTCTATCATGGTTGATCGAGTCTACCATTCTTGTATTGTGGCAATTGGGGGTCTCGAGACTCGTGTAGATTTGTTGATTTTAGACATGGTTGACTTTGATGTTATATTGGGGATGGACTGGTTATCACCTAACCATGCTATCTTGGATTGCCATGCCAAGACTGTGACCCTAGATTTACCGGGTATGCCTCGTTTAGAGTGGAGAGGGACTCCTGGTCTTTCTACCTGTAGCGTTATCTCTTATGTGAAGGCTCGGCGTATGGTCGAGAAGGGGTGTTTGGCCTATTTGGCTTATGTTCGTGATTCCAGTGCTGAGGTTCCCTCTATTGATTCTATGCTCGTGGTTCGTGAGTTTTCGGAGATTTTCCCTTCCGACCTACCAAGGATGCCACCCGATAGGGATATTGACTTCTGCATTGATTTGGCTCCGGGCACTCAGCCCATTTCTATCCCGCCGTATCGTATGGCCCCACCAGAGTTGAAAGATTTGAAGAAGCAGTTGCAAGACTTGCTTGAGAATAATTAGACCCAGCGTTTCGCCTTGGGGTGCACCGGTGTTGTTTGTTAAGAAAAAGGATGGTTCGATGTGAATGTGCATTGATTACCAACAGTAGAACAAGGTTACAATCAAGAATAAGTATCCATTGCCGAGGATTGATGATTTGTTTGATCAGCTTTAGGGTGCCAAGGTTTTTTCAAAGATTGACTTGAGATCTGGCTACCATCAGTTGAGGATTAGGGCATCCGATGTCCCTAAGACAACTTTTCTTACTCGGTATGGGATTGATGATTTGTTCGATCAACTTTAGGGTGCCAAGGTATTTTCAAAGATTGACTTGAGATATGGCTACCATCAGTTGAGGATTAGGGCATCTGATGTCCCTAAGACAACTTTTCACACTCGGTACGGGTATTATGAGTTCTTGGTCATGTCATTTGGGTTGACAAATGCCCCAACAACTTTTATAGATTTGATGAATTGAGTGTTCAAGCCTTATTTGGACTCGTTCATGATATTCTTCATTGATGACATTTTGATATATTCCCGCAGCCAAGAGGAGCACGAGCAACATCTCAGAGTGGTTCTTCAGACTTTGAAGGATAGTCGGCTATATGCTAAGTTCTCGAAATGTGAGTTCTGGTTGAGTTCAATTGCAATCCTGGGTCATGTCGTATCAGCAGAGGGTATTTAGGTTGATCCTAAGAAGATTGAGGCAGTCAAGAATTGGCCTAGACCAGCATCAACTACAGAGATTCAGAGTTTCTTGGGATTGGTAGGCCACTATTGTCGGTTTGTAGAGGGGTTCTCATCTATCGCAGCCCCGATGACCAGGTTGACCCAGAAGGGTGCCCAGTTCAGATGGTCAGATGAGTGTGAAGTGATCTTTCAGAAGCTCAAGACAACTCTAACTATGGCACCAGTGTTGGTTTTACCCACAGGTTTAGAGCCTTATACAGTTTATTGTGATGCTTCCGTATTGGGCTTGGTGCAGTGTTGATCTAGGATGACAAGGTCATTTCCTATGCTTCGAGGCAGTTGAAGATTCATGAAAAGAACTATCTGATTCATGATTTAGAGTTGGCAGCCATTGTTCACGCATTGAAGATTTGGAGGCATTATCTGTATGGCGTGGCATGTGAGGTGTTCACTGATCACAAAAGTCTTCAGTATTTGTTCAAGCAAAAGGAGTTGAATTTGAGGCAGAGGAGATGGTTGGAGTTATTGAAGGATTATGACATCACTATCTTATATCACCCAGAAAGGCAAATGTGGTAGCCGATGCCTTGAGTAGGAAGTTAGCCAGTATGGGCAGTCTTGCTTATATTCCGGTCGGTAAGAGATCGCTTGCCTTGGATGTTCAGTCTTTGGTCAATCGGTTTGTGAGGTTGAATATTTCTCAGCCTAGTCGTGTATTAACTTGCATGGTAGCCCGTTCTTCCTTATTGGAACGTATCCGTGATCGACAGTTTGATGATCCCCATTTATGTATCCTTAGGGACACGATGTAGCGTGGAGGTGCCAAACAGGTTACCTTAGGTAATTATGGAGTTTTGAGATTGCAGGGTTGAGTTTGTGTGCCTAATGTGGATGGGCTTTGAGAGTTGATTTTAGAGGAGGCCCATAGATCCAGGTACTCTATTCATTCGGGCACCGCGAAGATGTATCAGGATTTGCGGCAACATTATTGGTGGCGTAGAATGAAGAGGGATATTATTGCATATGTGGCTCGGTGTTTGAATTTTCAGCATGTTAAGTATGAGCATCAAAGGCCTGGTGGATTGTTTTAGATGATTGAGCTTCCCGAGTGGAAGTGGGAGCGGATCACTATGAATTTCGTTGTTGGACTCCTGCAGACTCGGAGGAAATTTGACACAGTTTGGGTCATTGTTGCTAGGCTGACCAAGTCAGCGCATTTCATTCTTGTGGTAGTCTCCTATTCATCCGATAGGTTAGATGAGATCTATATCCAGGAGATTGTTCGCCTTCATGGTGTGCCTGTATCTATCATTTTGGACCGAGGTACACAGTTCACCTCGTGTTTCTGGAGAGCAGTTCAACGAGAGTTTGGCACCTAGGTTGAGTTGAGTACAACATTTCATCCTCAGACGGAGGGGCAGTGCGAGCGGACTATTCAGATTTTGGAGGATATGCTCTGAGCATGTGCCATTGACTTTGGAGGTTCGTGGGATCAGTTCTTGCGTTTAGCAGAGTTTGCCTACAACAACAACTACCAGTCGAGTATTCAAATGGCTCCTTACGAGGCTTTATATGGTAGGCGGTGTCGATCTCCGGTTGGATGGTTTGAGCCGGGGGAGGCTCGGTTGTTGGGTACGGATCTGGTTCAGGAGGCCTTGGACAAGGTCAAGATCATTCAGGATAGGCTTCGTACAACTCAGTCCAGACAAAATTGTTATGCATACTGCAAGGTTCGAGATGTGGCTTTTATGGTTGGTGAGCGGGTGTTGCTCTGAGTGTCGCCTATGAAGGACGTGATGAGATTTGGGAAGAAGGGCAAGCTTAGCCCTAGGTTCATTGCCCCGTTTGAGATCCTTGATCGAGTGAGAGAGGTGGCTTATAGACTTGCATTGCTGCCGAGCTTATCAGCCGTTCATTCAGTGTTTCATGTGTCCATGCTCCGTAAGTACCACGGCAAACCATCCCGCATGTTAGATTTCAGCACTGTCCAATTGGACAAGGACTTGTCTTATGAGGAGGAGCCGATGGCTATTCTAGACCGGCAAGTTCGTCAGTTGAGGTCGAAGAGTTTTCTTTCTGTTCGTGTTCAGTGGAGAGGTCAACCTCCTGAGGCATCGACCTGGAAGTCCGAGTCCGATATGCGGAGCCGTTATCCTCATCTTTTCCCCGACACAGGTACTTTCTTCTTCTGTCCGTTCGAGGACGAAAAATTATTTTAGAGTTGGAGAATGTGATGACCCAAAGGGTCATCACCTATTTTTAATTGAATTATGTGCTTCCCAGGCCTTGGAAACCTCATTTAGAGTTGCCTAAATTTGTGTGCACAGTCGTGGCGCATAGCCGGAAAGCTTAAATATGAAACTCTACGAAAAATATTAAGTTGTGATTTTAAAATGAATAAATTTGACTTCGGCCAACATTTTGTGTAAACGGACCCAGACCCATGATTTGACGATCTTGGAGGGTCCGTAGGAAAATATGGGACGCCCGGAATCGAATTTCGATGTCCCACGCCTCAGAAGTGAATTTTTAAGAAAAATTGTTTTTTGGAAATGTTAAGGAAATTTGAAATGAAATTTGATTAGAAAGCGATGGTATCGGGCCCATATTTTGGTTCCGGAGCCCGGTACAGGTCTTATATATGGTTTAAGTCATTCCTGTAAAATTTGGTTAAAAACGGTCGTCGTTTGACGTGATTCGGACTTGGATTTCTAAATTAGAAACTTGATGAAGTTTGAGAAAAAGTTCTTGATTTTGAGGCTTTGATTCATTGTTTTTGAGGTTATTTTGGCGATTTGATCCCACAGATAAGTTCGTATGATGTTGTTGAGTTAGTACATGTGTTTGGTTAGGAGCCCCGAGGGCTCGGGTGTATTTCGGGAGGTTTTAGACTTAAAAAAAGTTGCAGGTTTTTCCAGTTTCTGGTGTTCTGATATTTCCTTTTTCGCATTTGCGGGAGGACCCTCGCGAACGCGATGCGTACAATGTTGCTGAAGGAACTTCCTTCTACGCGAATGCGAGGCAGCAGGGGCTATACCTTCACGAACGCATTCCTGGCCATGCGAACGCGAAGGCCAAGTGGCATGGGCAGAGGGAGGGGTAGACACCTTACGCGAACGCGACCTGTAGGACGCGAACACGAGGGCTCGAGAAGCTAAAGCTTCGTGATCGCGATCCTGTTAATGCGAAGGCCTAACAGCCTAACCCATCGCGAACGCGAGGGGTCTGTCACGATCGCGAAGAGTTAAATCGCCCAATGATTTTAAAAACCCAAAATAGAACACTTACGGGATTTCTCAAAATTTCACAAAACCTCTTTTTCTCCAAAGCTCTTAGGCGATCCTTGAAGTGATTCTTCACCATAATCTCTTGGGTTAGTAATCTTTAACTTATTTTCTTCCATTTTCATCAACATCTATTGAATTTCAAGGCCTAAAACATATGATTAAGGGTAAAAAATTAGGGATTTGGGTAGAGTTAGGCTTTTTGATTTATTGTGATTTAGACCTCGTTTTGGGGTCGAATTCTGGAAATAATTATATATTTGGACTCGTGGGTGAATAGGTGATTTAATTTTGGTCTGAACCTCGTGTTTTGATCAAGCGGGCTCGTGGTCTGGTTTTTAGGGTTTTGGGAAGAATGATTGAAAATCTATAATTAGGCATTGGATTTGAATTGTTTAGCATTTATTGATGTTATAAAGTCATTTATGTATAGATTTAATTGATTTGGAGCCAAATTTGAGAGGAAAAACGGTAATTGAGGATTGAGTTAGCCGTGGAAGTTTGAGGTAAGTGTTCTGTCTAACCTTAGCTTGAGGGATTAGGAGTTGAGTCATATTTGCTACATGTTTCTTGTTGAGTACGACGTATAAGCATGGTGACGAGTATCTATACGTTGGTGTCGAGCATGACCGTGAGTTTTAAATTGATACTTGTTGTATTATTTAATAATACTATAGTTGCAATAGTGAGTAAATCTATGTTATTGAGCAAAGTCTTAGTTTATTATCGTGGAAGTTAAGTTAGAAATAGTGATAATAGAGATGATTAGGAGTTGAATTGAGATTGATTATAGCTACTTCTCCCTTGCCGGGACGAGTATACTTGTTCTGTTGAGTTTCCTTGCCGAGATAGTGTAACTTATGGTAAATCCCTTGCCAGGACTGTTGTTATGATCACTGTAAGATGTATATTTGGAATGGGTTGCTTGCCATAACATTTTTATTAAAATATATACATATATGGATAGGGTTGCACGCCGCAACATATATTATATTGGATAGGGTTGCACGCCGCAACAGATATTATTATATTGGATCGGGTTGCACGCCGCAGTACATAATATATTGGTTCGGTCTGCATTCCGTAACAATTATTATATTGGATCGGGTTGTACGCGGATTGCACGCTACAATAACTATACATATATATATGGATCGGGTTGCACGCCGCAACAGTAGTATTATTACATTGTTGTAGATACTATATTGTTCTTTCATATTTATTTGGTTTCTGCTAGGTTGAGTTGTTTCACCAAAGCATGTACCCCCCTCCCTTTTTAACTACTTATTACCTGTTTACTTTTCCGCCATATATTATATAATTGCAGGTTTATCTGGAGTCAGGTTCTAGCCTCGTCACTACCTCGCCGGGGTTAGGCCAGACACTTACCAGCACATGGGGTCGGTTGTGATAATACTACACTTTGCACTTATGTGCACATACCAGAGCAGCATTTGGTACGGAGCAGTAGTTCAGGAGTTAGCCTTCAATCCAACGAGGCACCGAGGTAGCCCTGCAGACGTCCGCAGGCCCGACGTCTCTTCTATCTTATTTTATATCCTATTATCTCATGTATTTGAGACAAACAACTTTACTTTTCCTTCAAACCGATGTATGTAGTATTCGTAGTAGTCCGTGGATATTGTGACACCAGGTTCTGGGTAGAGACATGTATTGGCTTTCTAGACATTTTGATTTCATATCTATTTACGACTTCGCTAAATTATATTTCCCGTTGTTATTTAAATGCTTATTCATTGTTAATTTAATTGGTTAAACATGAATTAAAACGAAAAGTTTAATGGTTTCAATGATTCATGGCTTGCCTAGCTTCCACGAGTAGGCGCCATCACAACTCCCGAGGGTGAGAATTTTGGATTGTGACACACAAGCAGAAAGAAACATAGTAAAGTGCTCTAACTCTAGAATGTCTACGTCAACAGTAAGATAGAAGGCTAAATACTAAAATATAGAATAAGATAGAGACTCCTCGGTCTGCGGACGTGACAGATGTACCTCGAAGTCTCTGAAAGATCTCCATGCTTCAAGGGTGATAAGCCTGGGTAGAGGTACCTGGATCTGCACATGTAAAACATGCGTAGAAAGGGCATGAGTACACCACAGCAGTACTCAGAAAGTGCTAAGCCTAACCTCGGTCGGGTAGTGACGAGAAAGGTCAGGGTCCTAATGAGGTTAAACATAATATAAAGTTTCAATAGTACGAAATAGGCAGTATAAATTAATACAGCAGCAAAATAAGACAGGTTATACGGACAACAACAACTATAAAAAAATAAAGTAAACACGGAAGTAAATACAACTCAGTAACAATAGTAACAACAAGGATCTCCCAGGATACCGTCATGTAGTCTCTATCACAACTGTCCAGTAGATCTCCTGGGATACCATCCCGTAGTCCAAATATCAATGCGCGGGGATCTACCAAAATCCCAATCCATAGTCCCAAATGTAAATATCCAGCACTGGGGGAATCTACTGGGTGCATTCCCGTAGTTCCATATAACTGTGCAGGGGGATCTACCGGGAGTCTAACCTGTAGTCCCAAAGTAAACAAATAAAGGGGAGCTACCGGAGTCCGACATCCGTAGTCCCAATGTAAATACACAGCAACAACAAGAAGATATTCATAAATGGAATTTCATATCAAGGAAACAAGTAATTCTAGCCTAACATGCTTCACGTAATGCAATCAAGGCAGTTTAAGTAATTCGGCAATTTAAGTCAACTAAACATGCTTTTCTAACTAACAACATGCTAAATTTGCAAGTATAATAAAGCAGGAAAGAAACATGCTAATGAATAAGAAAAATCGGATTTCGAACATTTTGCACAAGTACGTGCACGTCACCTCACGCACAAGGCAATCCAGTTACCAAATATACCAATCCTAAGGGGAAAGTCCCCCGCGCATGGTTAGACAAGCCACTTACCTCGAACGAGCTCAAATCAACCCGTAACCACGCTTTTGCCACGAGTATCCAACTCCACATGACCCAAATATATTCAATTCTATTTCATAATGAGAATAATACTTCAAGTAACTGATTCTACAATTAAATTCTAAGCTAATGCGCGAAATCATGTAAAATGACCAAAACGTCCCTCGGGCCCACATCTCGGAATCAGGTGAAATTATATTTTTAGAACCATCACACTTACACAAGTATAATCATATAATAATCTCTCAAATCAGACGTCAAAAACCCAATCAAAACTCAATAATTCGGCATATGAAGTTTATCCAATTTTTTCCAAATTTTTCGAAATTTAGAGGCTAGATTTAAGTTACGAATCATGGAAATTGATCTAAGTTGGGTAGGGATCACTTACTCAAGTTGCCCAGGTGCAAAAGTCTTCAAAAATCACCCCTTTCGAGCTCCCAAATTCGAAATTATGAAAATAAGCTTAAACCCTCGGATTGAGATTTTAAGAGTCTGCCCAGGTCTTTTTTTAAATCGCGATCGCGAGAAATCATTTGCGATCGCGAAGAGTAAAAATGAAGGGCTCCTGAAATGAGAACGCGGGATAGGTCATGCGATCGTAAAGGAGGAAAAGGGGCGGCTTATGCATTCGCGGTCAATACCATGAGAACGCAAAGGGAAAAATGGTCACTGAGTCACCGGCTCAGTTTTACTATGCGAACGCAAAGCGAGTGATGCGAACGCAAAGAGGGAAGGAACAGACATCCGCGATCGTGAACCAACTAATTCTATTGTGAAGAACAAATTCATCACCCTCCAGAAATACTCTACGCGAACGCGGAGGAAGGGCTGCGATCGCAGAGAAGGAAACCAGATACCAGATTTTTTGCAATTCAACAAGTTCCAAAAACGATCCGTTGAGGATCCGAAACACACCTGAGGCCCCCAGGACCTCAACCAAACCAGACAAACAGTCCTAAAATATCATTCAAACTTATTCCAACCTCTGGAATGCTCAAAACAACATCAAAACAACTATTTTTCATCTGATTCGACCTTAAGAATTTCAAAAACTCTAAAAACACACTTTCGATCAAAAGGTATATCAAACCTCGTCCGAATAACCTGAAATTTTGCACACATGTCACATTAAATACTACAAAGCTACTCCAACTTCTGGAATTCCATTCCGACCCTCGGATCAAAATCTCACTATCGGACCGGAACTTCAAAAATTCAACTTTCGACATTTCAAGCCTAAATTAGCTACGGACCTCCAAAACACATTCCGATCACGCTCCTAACCACTAAATCACCTAACGGAGCTAACAGAACCATCAGATTTACATTTCGAGGTTGTATTCATAGTGTTTCAACTACGGACAACTTTCCAACACTTAAGCTCTCATTTTGGGACTAAGTGTCCCAAAACTCTCCGAAACTCAAAATCGAACATCCCGGCAAATTAAATTGGCAGAAATAAACTTGGGGAAAGCTGTTAATAGGGGATCAGGGTGAAAATTATAAAAACAACCGGCTGAATCATTACATCCTCCCACACGTAAACATTCGTTCATCCTCGAACGAGCATAGAGACATACCTAAAGTAGTAAAAAGATGAGGGTATCGGCTGCGCATATCCTGCTCGGTCTCCCAGGTCGCCTCCTCGACCGACTGACCCCTCCACTGAATCTTCACTGATGCAATGTTCTTTGACCTTAGCTTTTTGACCTGCCTGTCCATTATCTCCATTGGCTCCTCAACATCAGATAGATCCTTGTCCAACTGGAATGAACTGAAATCCAACACGTGCGACGGATCACCGTGATACCTCCGAGCATCGAAACATGAAATACCGGATGAACCCCTGCCAAGCTGGGAGGTAAGGCAAGCTCACAAGCAACCTCCCCAAATCACCTCAATATCTCAAAAGGCCCAATAAACCTTGGACTCAGCTTCCCTTTCTTCCCAAATCTCATCACGCCCTTCATAGGCAAAACCCAAAGCAGAACCCGCTCACCAGCAATATAGGAAACATCACGAACCTTCTAGTCAGCGTAACTTTTCTGTTTGGACTGGGCTGTACGGAGTCTATCCTGAATCAACTTGACTTTCTCTAAAGCATCCTGAACCAAGTCTATGCCCAGTAATCTAGCCTCACCCGGCTTAAATAAACCCACCGGAGATCTGCACCGCCTACCATATAAAGCCCCATACGGTGCCATCTGAATGCTGGACTAATTACTATTGTTGTAATCAAACTCCGCCAATGGAAAGAACTGATCCCAAGACCCTCTAAACCTAATCACGCATGCACAAAGAATATCCTCAAGAATCTGAATAGTGCGCTCGGACTGTCCGTTCGTCTGAGGGTGAAATGCTGTGTTCAAATCCTGCTGAACGGCCCTCCAAAACTGTGATGTAAACTGAGTACCTCTGTCTGAGATTATAGAAACTGGAATACCATGCAGACGAACAATCTCCCAAATATAAATCTCTGCTAACCGCTCCGAGGAATAAGTAGTACACATAGGAATGAAGTGTGCAGACTTGGTCAGCCGATCCACAATCACCCAAATGGCATTTAACTTCTTCACAGTCTGAGGGAGTCCAACTACAAAGTCCATGGTTATGCTCTCCCATTTCCACTCCGGAATCTCTATCTATTGAAGCAACCCACCCGGTCTTTGGTGCTCATACTTCACCTGCTGACAGTTGAGGCACCGAGCTACAAATCTCACTATGTCTTTCTTCATCCACCTCCACCAATAGTACTGCCTCAAATCCTGGTACATCTTCGCGATACCGGGATAAATGGAATACCGCGAACTATGGGCCTCCTCCAATATCAACTCCCGAATACCATCAACATTGGGTACATAGACCCGAACCTGTATCCTCAATACCCTATCATCACCAATAGTCACATCTCTGGCATCTCCACGTTGAACCTTGTCCTTGAGGACAAGCAAATGAGGGTCATCATACCGCCGCTCCCTGATACGGTCAAATAAGGAAGACCGATAAACCATACAAGCTAGAACCCGACTGGGCTCTAAAAGATCCAATCTCACAAATTGACTGGCTAAGGCCTGAACATCCATCGCCATAGGCCTCTCTGATGCTCGTAAATATGCCAAACTCCCCAAAATCTCTACCGGACGACTCAATGCATCAACCACTACATTGGCATTGCCTGGGTGATACAAAATAGTGATATCATATTCCTTCAGCAACTCAAGCCACCTCCTCTGGCGCAAATTTAGGTCCTTTTGCTTGAACAAGTGCCACAAGCTCCGATAATCTGTATAAATCTCACATGGCACATCGTACAAATAATGACGCCAGATCTTCAAGGCGTGAACAATAGCTGCTAACTCAAGAACATGGACAAGATAATTCTTTTCATGTACCTTTAATTGTCTAGACGCATAGACAATCACCCTACCGTCCTGCATCAAAACCGCTCCAAGGCCAATCCTCGAGGCATCATAATAGACAGTATAAGAACTTGAACCTGTAGGCAATATCAAAACTGGTGATGTAGTCAAAGCTGTCTTGAGCTTCTGAAAGCTTGCCTCACACTCTTCCGTCCACTGAAGTAGAGCACCCTTCTGGGTCAGTCTGGTCATAGGTGTTGCAGTAGAAGAAAACCACTCAACAAATCGACGGTAATAACATGCCAAGCCAAGGAAACTGCGAATCTCTATAGCTGAGGATGGCCTGGGCCAACTCTGCACTGCCTCTACCTTCTTCGGATCCACTTATATACCCTTACTCGACACCACGTGACCAAGAAAGCCACGGACTCCAACCAAAACTCATATTTCGAGAACTTTGCATAAAATTTCTTTTCCTTCAGAGTCTGAAGCACTATCCTCAGGTGCTGCTCATGATCTTCTCGACTTCGGGAGTATACAAGAATATCATCAATTAAGACAATGACAAACGAGTCGAGATATGGCCTGGACACACTGTGCATCAAATGCATAAAAGTTGTTGGGGCATTGGTCAGCTCAAATGACATGACAAGGAACTCGTAATGACCATACCGAGTCCTGAAGGCAGTCTTCGGGATATCTGGCTCACGAATCTTCAACTAATGGTATCCTAAGCGCAAGTCAATCTTAGAAAACACCTATGCACCCTAATTATGTTCAAATAGATCATCAATAGAGGCAAATGATAACGATTCTTCACTGTAACTTTGTTCAACTGATGATAATCAATACACATACGCATAGAACCATCCTTTTTCTTCACAAAACAAGAGAGGAGCACCCCAAGGTGAAACACTGGACCGGATAAAACCCTTATCAAGCAATTCCTATAACTGATCCTTCAACTCTGGATGAGCCATACGATACGGAGAAATATAAATGGGCTGAGTGCCCGGCAATAGATTAATGCCAAAATCAATATCTCTATCAGGAGGCATGCCAGGAAGATCAGTTGGAAACACATCAGGAAAATCCTGTACTACAGGGACTGAATCAATAGAAGGGGTATCAATGCTGACATCTCTCACATAAGCTAGATACGCGTCACACACCTTCTCAACCATACGTTGAGCTTTAAGAAAAGAAATAACTATACTGGGAGTGTGACCTAAGGCACCCCTCCACTCAACACACGGTACACCTAGCATAGCCAGCATCACGGTCTTGACGTGACAATCAAGAATAGCATAATGGGGTGACAACTAGTCCATGACCAAGATAATATCAAAATCAACCATGCTAAGTAACAATAAGTCAGCTCAAGTCTCAAAACTACTAAGATTAACCAAACATGACCGATAAATTCAGTCCACAACAAGAGAATCTCCCATAGGAGTAGAAATATAAATAGTGGAACTCAAGGAATACCGAGGTGCACCCAAATGCGAAGCAAAATTAGAATACACATAAGAATAAGTGGTGCCTGGATCGAATAGAACCGATGCATCCCTGTGACGAACTAGTATAATACCTATGATGACAGAATCAGAGGCAACAACCTCGATACGGGCAGGAAGAGCATAATATCTAGCGTATCCTCCCCCTCTAGGTCAACCTCTGCCTCCTCAAACTCTACCTCTAGCTGGCTGAGCAGGTGGGGTAGCAACTGGAGCTGTAACCATAGCCTGAGAACTCTACGGGGCACGCTGTGGCTGAGAAGTCTGTGGAGGTGCACCCCTCCCAAGTCTGGGGCAATCCCTCACCATATGGCATGTGTCACCATAATCAAAACAAGCTTTGGGAGGATGTGGTGGTTGTGACTGGCTCAGACCAGATCTGCTGGATTGACCTCTGAAAGCATCGCGCGTAAGAGGCACGCTAGAAATCGGAGGTGCGTAATAAGGCTCCTGAGGCCTAGGAGGAGCTGGAGCACTGCTGGCTGCTGGAATAGCTGAATGAATAGGGCGACTCATATAACCCCTTCCATGACTACCTGAAGCTGGGGCACATGCACTAGAGAAATGGCCCGACTCTCAAGACCTCTTGGCCTCCCTCTCCTCTCTCTCCCTAGCATACATACCCTCAATCCTCCTAGCAATGCTTACCACCTGCTGATAAGAAATATCCATATCCAACTCATGAGCCATTCTAGATCTGATGGGGGGAATAAGGCCCTCAATAAACCGGTGAACCCTCTTGCGGACAGTAGTAACCAAGGTTGGTGCATGCCTAGCCAAACTGGTATAAAGGATAACATACTCTGAAATAGTCATGGCACCCTGGAGCAAATGCTCCAACTCTGCATGCCATGCATCCCTGAGGCTCTGAGGAATATACTCTCTCAGGAACAGATTCGAAAACTGAGCCCAAGTCAGCGAAGCAGCCTCATCTGGACTGTCTAACTCATAAGTGCGCCACCAATCGTAGGTGAATCCTCGAAGCTGGAAAGTAGTGAAAGAAACCCCACTCGATCCTAAGATACACATATTACGGAGAATGCGATAACACTCATCAAGAAATTCTAGAGCATCCTCTGATGCTAAACCACTGAATTCAGGAGGCTTATACCTATTGAACCTCTCAAGCCTCAGTTGCTCCGGCTCGAAAGCCACTGCCATGCCCTCGGGCTGAAATGGCACTGCAGGCAGAGCAAGAATAATCTCAGGGGCCAACTTGCACTTGCTGCTCAAGAGTGTGGGCGGCGGGAGTCTGTGCTCCTCCCCTGGCCTGGGATGTGGCTGCAGCAAGGGGAAGCAACCCTGTCTGAGCTAAAGTGGTGTACATACTCATGAACTGTGCTAAAGTCTCTTGAAGAGCTGGAGTAGTAGTAGCAGTAGGCGTATCAGGTGCTTGGGGTTCGGTTGGATCTTCTGGTGGTACCTCGATGGTTGCTCGCGCAGGTGCTCTAGCTACACCACGTGTGCGTCCTCGGCCTCTACCCCGACCCCGGTCTCCGACAGCTGCAGTAGGGGGCACGGGTGCCTGATCATCTCGAGCACGGGTCTTCGCCATCTGTGAGAGAATAGAAGACAACAGTTTAGAATTGTGATGTAAAAAAAATGGCACGATAAGGAAATCAAATGAAGTGGAAATTTTCCTAACAGTTACATAGCCTCTCGTAGATAAGTACAGATGTCTTCGTACAGATCAGCGAGACTCTAAGAAACTGGCTTGTGTTCTGTGACTAATGCTGTATTGTGGGCCGGTCCTGGACCAGGCCCGGACCGGGACCGCGTGCCTGGCGGGCCTAACGGGCCTGGTGGGCCGGTCCTGGTGAGCCGGGCTCATATGGTCTTTTGGGACCATGGCGGGCCGGTTCTTTAAGTTTAGCCCACGAGATCGGGACCGCGAAGCCCGGGACCGGATGGCAGGCCTGGGCCGGTCCTAGCGGGCCTAGCGGGCGGTAATAATTTAATTTTTTTTTAAAAAAAGGCCAAACGGTCAAAATTTCAGAAATAGCCGTTGGGGCTGCCATTTTGACCGTTTGGAACTTGCAAAATTAGCCATTTGGCCCCCAAACTTTATTTTAACCCCAAACTTTATATAATTACACTTTTTCCCTATGCTCAACTATAAATACCCCCTCATTCTTTCATTTTTACTCACCAATTCATCAATCTATCTCAATCTCTCTCAATCTCTCTCAATTTATATCTAATTTCTCTTATATAATTGCTTGTATTATTATTGCAATTTCGTGAAAATTTGTAAAGTTGGTGAATTGAAGTATTCAAGTCTTCAAGTCTTCAATGATTTTTAATTTCAAAAAGTTGTTCGGCAATTCGGTAAACTCGTTCCAACTCTTAAGTTTTAAGAATATATTTTGTGTGTTTTAGTTTGCATAATTTTAATTAATATGGCATTTTCTTTGAAAACAATATTTGGTGGTAAGGGAAAAGCTAAAATAGGTGAAAGTAGTCGTCAACCAACTACCCTTTCCCCGGTTCCCCGACCTAGTCCCGTTACCCGTCCTGCTGCTCCAATTATTCTTGATAGTGATAACCCTTGTTTTCAATTTACGGATTTTGAATTTTGCCACAATATTACACCAGGTGATCAATTAGATGAAGAAATTATGAATGCTCTTTATCCTAATGTAAATATTTTTGAAACCCAACCGGATTTAGATGAAACCCAACAGGATTTAGATGATACACCTACTAGTCCTGTTAATAACCCAACTGATGCACCGCCTGACCCACCTGTAAAAACACCTACTTTTAATAGACAACCTTCTAAACGCCAAGAAACATCATTAGTTTGGAAATTTTTTACTCAAGTAAGAGAACAAAATAAGGCTAAGTGTAATAATTGTGGAAAATTGCTAGTGCATAAATTTAATGGAGACCGTAGCGGCACGGTAGTTTGACTAGGCACATACTAACACACCCTAGTGAAAAAGTTAAATATTTCAAAATGAAAATGCAGCTAGAGGGGACAAGTGTAGATAATGCGGTTAACCCTAGTACAGGTTCAAATCTAGTCCAACCTGAAATTAACACTGTGACCGGGGGTATTTTATATTATGATCCAAATAAAGATCGTGAAGAATTAGTTAAGATGGTTATTGTTATGTGCTTACTTTATACTTTTCCTTCTAATCCTAATTGGGTGCATTACATTAGAAAAGTTTATAATCCTACATATAAAGGTTGGCCTCGCGCAACAGTTAAGGCCGATATTTATAAATATAAACAATATTTGCGGTATTTATTTAGTAATATAACTAATCGGATTTCTATTACTACTGATATTGGTAGAAGTAATAATGATTGTGATTATCTAACTGTTACTAGTCACTGGATAGATGAGGAGTGGATAATGCAAAAACGCATTATTATGTATAGAATAATTAATTCACGTCACACAGGTAAGTTTATCGCTAACACTATTGCAGATATTTGTAGATATTTTTG
>MU703485.1:69171-118044 GCA_026770625.1 Nicotiana glauca
TTATATATATATATATATATATACATACATATATAGTTTACAAGGAATTGTATTAAACAAAAAAATTTTAATAAAAAAGCCCGAAAATTAAAAAGCCCATTAGGCCCGCTAAGCCCACGAGTCCGGCCCGCTAAGCCCACGAGTCCGGCCCGCTAAGCCCAGGACCACAGTGTGCTTAGGCCCGTCACGGGCTGGTTCAACCCCCCAGGCCCACCAAGCCCGGGACCGCCAGAGCCCAGTCCCACCAGGCCCAGGACCGCGAAGACCGGCCCGTCAGGCCCGTTTAGGCCCAGGCCCGGCCCACCAAGCAGCCTTATCTGTGACTCCTATGAACCTAGAGCTCTGATACCAACTTGTCACGACCCCAGTTCGCCCTCTGTGAACTGTCATGAAGGCACCTAGTCTCTACGACTAGGTAAGCCTAATAATGCGGAAAGTAAACTAACTTGCAAAATAAATAATCAAAATTGAAACAACTGAAGGAAAACAATATATAAAATGTCGCTCGGCATATATAGCTCAACATCTCAAAATTCTACAACACTATCCTAAAACTCAAAAACTCACGAGAACACAAGCTGAAAGAAACATAGTAAAGTGCTCTAACTCCAGAATGTTTACATCAACAATAAGATAGAAGGCTAAATACTAAAAGATAGAATAACATAGAGACTCCTCGGTCTGCGGACGCGGTAGATGTACCTCGAAGTCTATGAAAGATCTCCCTGCCTCAAGGGTGATAAGCCTGGGTAGAGGTACCTGGATCTGCACATGAAAAACATGCGCAGAAAGGGCATGAGTACACCACAACAGTACTCAGTAAGTGCCAAGCCTAACCTCTGTCGGGTAGTGACGAGGAAGGTAAGGTCCCTACTGAGGTTAAACATAATATAAAGTTTCAACAGTATGAAATAGGCAGTATAAATGAATACAACCGTGAAATAAGACAGGTTATACGGGCAACAACAACTATACAAAAACAAAGTAAACACGGAAGTAAATACAGCTCCGTACCAATAGTGACAACGAGGATCTCCCAGGATACCGTCCTGTAGTCCCTATCAAAACTCTCCAGTGGATCTCCCGGGATACCATCCCGTAGTCCAAATATCATTGCACGGGGATCTACCGAAATCCCGATCCGTAGTCCCAAATGTAAATACCCAGTACTGGGGGAATACCGGTTGCATTACCGTAGTTACATATAATTGTGCAGGGGGATCTACCAAGAATCTAACATGTAGTCCTAAAGTAAACAAATAAGGGGGAGCTACCAGAGTCCCACATCCGTAGTCCCAATGTAAATACACATCAACAACAAGAAGATATTCAAAAATGGAATTTCATATCAAGGCAACAAGTAATTCTAGCATAACATGCTTCACGTAATGCAATCAAGGCAGTTTAAGAAAATAGGCAATTTAAGTCAACTAAACATGCTTTTCTAACTAACAACCTGCTAAATTTGCAAGTATATTAAAGCAGGATAGAAACATGCTAATGAATATTTTAAGAAAAATCAGATTTCCAACAATTTGCACAAGTACGCACACGTCCCCTCACGCACAAGGCAATTCAGTTACCAAATATACCAATCCTAAGGGGAAAGTCTCCCACACAAGGTTAGACAAGCCACTTACCTCAAACAAGCTCAAATCAACCAGAAAACAAGCTTTTGCCACGAGTATCCGACTCCAAATGGACCAAATATATTCAATTCCATTTAATAATGTGAATAATACTTCAAGTAACTGATTCTACAATTAAATTCTAAGCTAATGCACGAAATCATGTAAAATAACCAAAACATCCCTCGAGCCCACGTCTCGAAATCGAGTGAAATTTATATTTTTAGAACCCTCACACTCACACGAGTGTAATAAATAAGAATATCTCAAATCGGATGTCAAAAACCCAATCAAAACCCAATAATTCGGCCTATGAAGTTTATCCAATTTGTCCCAAATTTTCCACCAAATTCGACATTTAGAGGCTAGATTTAAGTTAGGAATCATGGAAATTGATCTAAGTTGGATAGAGATCACTTACCCAAGTTTCCCAGGTGCAAAAGTCTTCAAAAATTGCCCCTCCCGAGCTCCCAAATTCGAAATTATGAAAATAAGTTTAAACCCTCGAATTATTATTTTAAGAGTCTGCCCAGGTCTTTTGTGAATCGCGATCATGAGAAATCATTTGCGATCGTGAAGAGTAAAAATGAAGGGCTCCTGAAATGGTCTATGCGAATGCGGGATAGGTTATGCGATCGCAAAGGAGGAAAAGGGGCGGCTTACGCGTTCGTGGTCAATACCATGCGAACGCGAAGGGGAAAATGGCCACTGAGCCACCGACTCAGTTTCTACTGTGCGAACGTGAAGGGTGTGATGTGAACACGAAGATGGAAGGAATAGACTTTCGTGATCGTGATCCAACTAATGCAATCGCGAAGAACAAATTGATCACCCTCCGAAATTACTCTACGCAAACACGGAGGAAAGGCTGCGATCACAGATAAGGAAACCAGATACTAGATTTTCTGCAATTCAACAAGTTCCAAAAATGACCCGTTGAGGATTCGAAACACACCCGAGGCCCCCGGTACCTCAATCAAACCTGCCAACCAATCCTAAAACATCATTCAAACTTGTTCCAACCTTCGGAATGCTCAAACAACATCAAACAACTATTGTTTTATCGGATTCAACCTTAAGAATTTCAAAAACTTTAAAAACATACTTTCGATCAAAAAGTCTATCAAACCTCATCCGAATAACCTGAAATTTTGCACACACGTCACATTAAACACTATAGAGCTACTCCAACTTCCATAATTCCATTCCAACCCTCGGATCAAAATCTCACTATCGGGCCGAAATTTCAAAAATTCAACTTTCGGCATTTCAAGCCTATATTAGCTACGGACCTCCAAAACACATTCCAATCATGCTTCTAACCCCGAAATCACCTAGAGGAGCTAAGGGAGCCATCAAATTTCTATTCCAAGGCCGTCTTCATACTGTTCAGACTACGTACAACTTTCCAACACTTAAGCTCCCATTTAGGAACTTAGTGTCCCAAAACTCTCCGAAACTCAAAACTGAACATCCCGAAAAATCAAATTAGTAGAAATAAACTTGGGGAAAGAAGTTAATAGGGGATCAATGTGCAAATTCTAAAAACAACCGGCCGGGTCATTACACTGTCCTTCCTTCTTTTCTATGTCTTCGTGGTGCAGTTATCACTCGAATTCCGGATGCATTTCCTTGACTCAAGGAGTGTTTCAAGGGAATCGTGTCACAGAACCTTATTTAGAGTGTGCATGGTGCGAACTTTCAAAGGGTCGGTAGGAGGAGTGAGATCCTTTCCTAGAATAGACAATACTTGGGCTTCTTTCGAGCTTACTCATTTCTTTTTCTTTATAGGCCTTAGGAAGGATGTTGCAATGAGGACCCCGTCCGGAGATGAAGACATCCTCCCTCAATCACCTGCTCAGAGGCAGGATAAAGAGAAGAAAATAAATGGTACTCCGAGTTTCCTGAACTCAGAGAAGCAGGAACCGAAAAGGAGGCGAGTGCACAAACCCATGGAAAGCATCGGTTCCCTCTCATAGGATATAGTCCACTGATCAAGGGATGAGTTTGAAGAAGAATAAATAGATTCCGAGCTGGTGGCTGATGTACGAGGCAACACGACATTTTCTCAAGCTAGGAAGGCTGCTGGCGGGGTAGTGTCTGACGCCTCCAAGACGGGGAAGGGCGAGGTCGTTTTGCCTCAAGTTGGGAGGTCGATCAAGATGCTGTGGCTGGTGCTTCTTTGGTGGAGGATAATGTTTTGAAGGACGTGCTCGGGATGATAGACCTCTCCAAATCACCACTATTTTTTGACTCCATAATCCGTGATGCCCAAACGTTAAAACAACGCCCTACTGAGGGGTCCCAAGGGGCGACAGACCCCTTTGGCCATATCTTAGATGGTTTTGATTCTTCTGCATTGGAGGATATTATCAGGCTGGGTGACCTGCTGGTATGAAATAAAGGTCTGCCTTCGGTAACCAGCGAACCTTCTTCGAATCCGAAATTAGTGGACAGTTCCCATCTCCAAGTGCAAACCCTGACCAGAAGCAGTCAATCATTATATCTATACCGGAGGATGCTCTAGTTCTTTCTGCCCCTTAAGGATTGCCAGCTGTCTTCAGTGCTTGGTGATCAAAGAAGACCAGCCAAGATGGATGAGGTGAAAGTTCACTTCCTGTTCAACGAAGCTCAATGTTGCTCCCAAATGCGCACACAAGTATACTTGGTCGACAAGTAATATAGGACTATAAGTCCAGATATCGTACACACAAGGACTTGTGATTAACTATCAACTAAATTAAACCAAACAATTAATCTATTCAAGCGAATCCTAATGTATGAATATTTAACTAAAATTACTCTAGAGTAGCAAACAAGGAGATTAAAGAAAACAAGTTAGCAAATTATAGAGACGAATTCAATGTGAGTGAATATTCTAGAGTTATGGGTTAGCTAACAACCTCGTAGAGTTTTCCACTAAAATCATCCAATTAATTTATCTGGTTTATTAGTTGACTGGGTTAATATTGCTCGTAGACTTCTCCCGACGTACAACTCGCCTATTCAAGCTAATCTAACACCTATATTCCTATGGAATTAGAATTAACAAGAACACATTTATAATTACCGTATAATAACCAAGAAAGGCGATTAGGAATATTCCTATCCTAATTGCAAATTCGCTCCCCCTAAGAGTTAAGATCTTGCTCTACTCAATCTTATATGCAATTTAGAATTCCCTCTCCCGAGTTCAGTCCTAGTTTCGTAGATAGTATTCAATTGGTGATCAAGCAATCAAATAATTAAGCACAAGATTGAATAAATAAACCAATTTGATAAAATAATAAGAACAATTCCAAATTCAAACTACAATGTTCATGTAGCACCCAAAACTCTAGAACAAATAAACTATGAACTAAAAGAAGAGAAGAGAAGAAAAGAAAAGCTAGTTAGGAGCCTCCTCCAAGCGTGGTGTGTGTTCATCCACGTGAATTCCCCTTCAAAATATGTTCCCTAGGTCTAAGATATGTCAAAAGTATGTTCTACCTATCCAAAATAGCGGTTTACATGTATTTATACCAAGTAGGGTCGTGCCCAAATGAAAACACCTTCTTCTGTGAGAATTAGGACTCTGGCTCTGTAAATTTTGTACAGCCGCACCGCACCCTGCTGTGTGCTAGTGGAAATTATCAGCAACCTCAACTTTTCGTATCAGGAAGCATTTTACACTGCTGCGCTGCGCCTTGCGGCGCGACAGTGTAATTTTCTCAGAGTGAACTTATTTTGTCCTCTTTTAATATCTGGACTTGGTACACGATCCCGACTTAATGTATTAGGCTTTTACTCAGACTTCAAAGCTCAAAATCACTTGAATTCATTCCATAATGCCTACATAGATCGAAATCACTCCTACAAGGCATAAAACACATATTTAGTGCAAAACACTAGCGATTAAAGCTCAAACTCAATTAAAGTGCAGTAAATTAGAGTGTAATAAGCGACTAAAATACATAATTATAGCCTATCATCACTCAGCGGGTGGTAAATCGGGTAATTTTGAATGCCTCTTTATTATGTACTTAGATTTATGTTGCAAATAATCGTAACATTTATCTTTGTTTTTGTAGGCCTCGGTTCTTCATTATGAAACGTTTCTCCAAATTTAGGAGGAGTTAACCCAAGACGAGGCCGAGATTAGAGAGCTTACTGAGAAGAGGGACACTTACAAGCTTCTTAGTATGAAACTCCAGGCTGAGCTAGAAGCGGCTCAGAAGGAGCATGTCGACTGGGTCGAGCATGTAAGACGAGCACTTGAAAATAGTGACGATGATTCGGACATAGTGGCTAACAAACCAAACCTGCATTTTCAAAAGAGACATGATCAAATCGGGCAACTTCAGGTAGAAGTGGATACGGTGAAAGCTGAGGTGGAAGTATGGAAGAAAAACATGGACCTCCTAGCCTCAAAAAATTAGACTGCCCAGGCACAACTGTGTCGATCGAGGTCCAACTCTAAGCTGTATAGGGTAAGGCCTCTGTCGCACCCCTTTTTCTCGCGAAATCGGGTATCAACACGTGATAACTCTTTGAAGGAAGGTTGTTAAAAGAAAAGAGTCAACACCTAATGATTTTTAAGGTGCGTTAGGACACCTATTTGCAAATAACTATGTTTGACTAGTTTGCGTCAGCAAAGATCGGGTAAGGGCTCAAAATTACCTCGAAGAGAAGTTGTTAGGCACTCTTTGAGGTCCACAACTGTGGGTCCCAGCCGAACTCCATTATATGAATTAGTCTATGTGATCAAAGATAAGAAAAAAAGGAATTTGGGAAGTTCATTATTAAACACAAATAATTGATTGAAAGACAAGGTGGGGGTCCTAAATTTTTAGCCTAAAGGATCACACCGTGCAACATAAATAATTCTTTGTAACTCCCTCAAGTTGGGGTGTTACTCATGTTATTCAGCGGGCACAGACTATCATCTCCTGCTACCTGATTACTATCTTTAAGTTGTTACCTAAAGCGCACTAGTTGATTCTAAACCGTGCTCTATGCGTGCATTACCCGTCCCATGCCTATGGTCCAGGAGGCTTTGGACCTCTATTTTGGTAGTTATAGACTTCAACTTAGGCAGCTCAAAATGATAAAACTAATCAACATGCAAAATAAGTTGGACTTCATATAAAAGTAGTTAAGGGCTCAAGTTAGCCTCCACACTTTGACAACGAATGCACGCAAACATATTGAGCATTTTGACAGTTACAAATTTTTGACTAATTAAAGTTACTAATTCCTATCGGCATGATCTCTATGTGATTCTGGATTTTAATGGGCAGACAGATTCAAATATAGAAGTCAATTTCTTAATACAATTTCTAAAAGACTACTCAGTTACCTACGGATAATACGTATAAGAGATTAAGCCTATAAGTATGATATCTAGGTGATTCACGTGGTAAATAACAATGGTAATCACAAGAATATGTTCATAACTGCTTAGTCGAGTCCTATATGCATGGTTTTCAATAATTATAATTAGTACAATGTTGAAAATTCGTCATTAGCACTTGAAAGAAACGAGCAGCATAATAATGAAGACTGATTTTAGACCATATAGGCATGATTTCTATAATCATGATTGAGACTGATTTTAGATCTTGTAGGCATGTTATCTAAGTTATGCGTTAGAAATCCTGCTCATAAGTTCTCTACTTTGCTCAAATGTGTTATGCTTTTACCTGTTAGAAATAAACTAATCACTTCAACTGATAAGCGAAACATGCATGGACATAGTGATTTTAACAAGACCAAGCTTGTGCAATTAATCTATCAACTATCTAAAAAATAAAAAATAAGAGAAAATTGAAAATTGATGATTGATAATTTTAAACTCACAAATATGGAATTAGTTACTATTAGATTCTTTTTTCGAGTTAACATGCCGAGATCACACAGTTCAATTAGAATCATAGAGTTATTAAGCTACTAAAATGATTCAAGTAAGAGAGACAAGGAGAAAAGAAAGAAAAGAGAAAAAATCAGGCAGGAGAAATAAAACAGTAACAGAACCTTACCAACTCTGAGTCGACAAGAATGAGAAGAGTTGTGACGCCTAAAACCCTTAGCGCCTAACCATCAACAGGTCTTTTGCTTCAAGAGATTCGACTTAAAATTTCTGGCCGGATCTTCTTGAAATGAAAAACTCGTGAATGTTAGATGAATAGAGAGACTGAAACAGCCAATCAAAGGAGAAGAAAAGAATAAATGAGAAAAACTAGGGTTTCAGTTTCTTAGATCCAAATTTAGATAAATTCGGTGGTTTTTGGGGAAAATTGATGGTGGATTGATGATGAGGGTGAGGTGAGGAGTGTGGGGTAGTGATTTGGTTGGGTTTGGGAGTGGTCTACCACCGTGAGGCGATTTTCGGGCAGCATAGGACGGTGGAGGAATCCTAGGCGGCTAGGTTTCTAAGGGAATTTGGGGGTGGCTAGATTTAGGTATCTGAGAGAGAGAAGAGAATGAGGGGGGTTTGGGGTAAGGGGGCCCGTTCGGACAGTTATATAGGGGGAAGTTAGTTCCAAACCGTCCGATTATGTTTGATGAACGGCTGAGATAGCTTGAAACCAAACGACGTCGTTTGGTTTTAAAAAAAAGTCAGACTGAGTGGGGATTTGTTTGGGCTTGGACAATTTAAAATCAATTGGGCCATTATATTTGGCCCAATCCATTTTGATATTCCTTTCCCTTTTATTCTTCTTTCTCTTCATCTTATTTTTAAACTTTAATAAAATCCTAAATAAACTAAATAAAATCCTATTTAGATTCTAAATTAATCTATTTTTGTAAAATTATAATTACTTATTTTAACTAATTTAACACTAATTAATTAAAACTAAAATGTCGGCATGACTATGGTAATTTTTATGATTTCTATTTAATGAATGCAATTAACTTATGCATTTAAATTCTAAATGCAACTAAAACCTAAAAATGCTATGTCATGATGATTTGGATATTTTTTGATATTTTTTTATGATTTTAAAAATATTAAATATGCACAAAAAATGCAAACATTTAATTAAGAAAATCCTACAAAATTCTATAAAACTGAAAATAATTTAGAAAGCCTATTTTTTTTAATTATTTTTGTAGGAGTATTTCTAGTCGGGCAAAAATCACGTGCTCACAGCTCCTCCTCTTTGCTCGAAAACATGAAGAGTTTTCGGGCAAAGTTAAAATGAGCAATTACGAGCGATTTTTGCCCGTTTGGATACTCTTTGGGAAGCATTTGAAAAGTTTGACCGAACCTTGCTTCAGAGGTTGCCTACATATCCCTGGCTATAAAGGAATCATGTCAGTGTAGTTCTGAAAGTTTTAGTAGCTGGGACTACCGAAAGGTTGTGATTTCACTGTTGTTGCTACTGTTGCTTCTTGTTGAGCTCCTTATTACACCAAAATCAAAATGAAAAGACTAACTAAACCTATCAGTTACGAGTTACAAAATTCCTATCTACAAATCTTCTGAAGCTTGATCTTGAGCCTTGGTTAGTTCTTCATGCAGACTCTGATCTGAATCTTGATGCTTGCTAGCTATAGGTGTTGGTCCCTTCCTTTTTCAACTTCTCGGATCAAGGTGGGACATGCAAAGCTTGTGACTTCAATCGTGTCTTGAGCAACCCACGTCTTTTCTCTACTTCTGCACTTTGAGTTCACTTCTTTTTCTTTTATTCTGGATTGAGACTTCTTCTTCTGATCTTCTCAAACCTCGTGTCTCGAGGTTTAACCTTATTAGACACCAAAACAAGCAAATGAATGAAATTTTCTGCATCAGTTTTCACTAGGAAAATTTCGTGAGTCATTTGTAACTACTTCATTGTTGAAAGTAATAAAAGTCAGGATTGTGTATCCCTGAGGAAAAAAAGATTAGGGAGTAGAGACCCTATATCTAAAAAGTAAAATCAACTAGGGATTGGAAACCCTATGTTGGAAAACTCATCGAGTTATGACGACATCAACTAGGGAGTGGAACCCTATGTTGGAAAATTATAAGGTTATGTTGGCATCAACTAGGGAGACAGACCATATACTGGAAAATTCATCAGGTTATGCTAGCATTAACTAGGGAGCGGGACCCCTAGAAAAGTCATCAGGTTATGCTGGCATCAACTAGGGAATAGGACCCTATGTTGAAAACGTCATTAGATTATGTTGACATTAAGCGGGACCCTATGTTGGAAAATTCATCGGGTTATATCGGCATCAACTAGGGAGTGGGACCCTATGTTGGAAAAGTCATTAGGTAATGCTAGCATCAACTAGGGAATAGAACCCTATGTTGGGAAAGATATCAGGTTATGCTGGCATCAACTAGGGAGTGGGACCCTATGTTGGAAAAAGTCACCGGGTTATGCCGGCATCAACTAAGGAGTGGGACCCTATGTTAGAAAAGTCATCGGGTTATGCCGACATCAACTAGGGAGTGGGACCCTATGTTGGGAAAGTCATCGGGTTATTCCTGCATCAACTAAGGAGTGAAAAATGTTAGAAAATCATAAAGTTATGTTGGCATCAACTAGGGAGTGGGACCCAATGTTGGGAAATTCATCGGGTTATGCCGGCATCAACTAGGGAGTGTGATCCTATGTTGGAAAAATTATCGGGTTATGCTGGCATCAACTAGAGAGTGGGACCCTATGTTGGAAAAGTCATTAGGTCATGCTGGCATCAAATAGGGAGTGTGACCCTATGTTGGAAAAGTCATCAAGTTATGATGGCATCAACTAGGGAGTGGGACCCTATGTCGGAAAATCATTAGGTTATGCTAGCATCAACTATGGAGTGAGGACCCTATGTTGGAAAAAATGCAGCTAGGGATTAGAGACCTTATGCTGCCATGATTTGAAACTTTATTCTTTTCTTTCTTTTTATTTCATTTCAATTTTCTTTTCTTTTTTTTCATTCATCATTTCTATTTAAAACAAGTGAGTAAAATGCAGGAGAGAATTTGGAGTAAACTTTCCTTTTGGATAGATTATTGCTGCGGAGCTATTTTAGTCTCTGCGCAGTTTCTTTTGTTGCACTTGCTTCTTGCAAGGTTGCTTTGAATTACACTTGTTTCCTATTTCTCAAACAAAGTACAATGGTTAGTTTGAAACGGTGGTTGGTTTTGTGGCCTTGATTATTTCAACCACTTGATCTCGGCCGCTTTCATCTGCAACTAGTTGTTTCCTGAATACCGATTGCATTTCTGACCCTGGAGAACCTCCGCCTTTTCCACACTTTGTCATGACGGTTGTTCGCGTGGGACTCGACCTTTTTTGAATTTATTTTGCCTTTTGTCACACCCCAAACCTGGGGAGGTGTGGCTGGCACCCCGACACCGTGCTGGCCCCAGCGAACCACTCTATAACTCACTTTTAACACACTTTATATAACATACTATCATGGTCATGTAGTACCATATAAAATAATACATACATTATTATTTCATTAAAATATCCATGTAAAAATAATGCACATATTTTCTCAACTTCTAATTTTTCCTAATCTCATATAAAGAGTAAAAATTCTCGTACACTTAATTCTTAAATTGGTAAAAAAATAAACTTCTTTGCTTGTGAGAAAATAATTTTTATCTTTACGATAAAGAAAAACTCATACACTTTCTCATATTATTTGTATAATTTAAAACATAGAGCCCGTTTGGGTTAGCTGATTTAGAGTAGCTGATAAGAATTAGGTGCTGAAAAGCACTTTTAAGTGCTAAAGCTGATTAAAAAAATAAACAGTTACGTGTTTGGATAAAAGTGCTGAAATTAATAATAAGCTGCTAAAGAACTGGGTGTACGAAGAGTTTTGTTTTAAAAAGAAGTATTTTAGGGATAGAATAATAAATATTTTGGTCAAACTTAAAGTACTTATAAGCTGAAATTTGATAAGTTGGGACAGACCAACTTATGACTTTTGGTTTATTTTTGGCTTATAAGCACTTTTAATTTCACCAAACGTGTAGATAAGCCAAAAAGTGCTTATAAGCCAGTTTGACCAGCTTATAAGCTTAGTCAAACACCCTCATATTCGAAATTAGTAATATTAATAACTATATAAAATCATATTTTTCAACCCTTTTTTTGTACAAAAATATTCTACTTAAAATACCATATCAAATATATATAATGGTATCAAGGTTGTTAAACTTACGGGGTGTAACATCCTTCCCCCCTTTGGAACATTCGTCCTCAAATGTTAACTCTTAGAGATTTACAAAACTTTTGCTAGGGTCTCCTCTGTAAATTAAATAAAAACTCAAACTATATCTAAAGTCTCGACTACTCACAACCTTTTTTTACTGGAGTATCTCGTATCTTTTTCACCTTCACCTTACTAACTTTTCAGTCTCACATCGTATCTTCTGTTTCTTTCATAACCTCCCTTCCACATTATGCCTTAAAGCTCTAGTGTGATACAAGCACCTCTAGTGCATAAAAATCTAGCGAAAGCTTTATACTCACTTTGTACGACCCAGCTCTATGGCACGATTTGGAAACAAAAGAACGGTAACATCTCCTAAATGCACTATAGCCTCTCAATTATAAATGCGGCACACAACACACCCATAAGTGAGACTCTACTAGGCACGGTTTTGTAGACTCCCTAGGACACGACCCGCTCTGATACCACTTTGTCACTCCCCAAACCTGGGGAGGCGTGGCTGGCACCAGGTGTCGTGCTGGCCCGAGCGAACCACTCTGTAACTCACTTTTAACACACTTTATATAACTTACCATCATGGTCATGTGGTACCATATAAACTAAATATATACACTAGTATTTTATTAAAACATCCATGTGAAAATAATGCACGTATTTGCTCAACTTCTAATTTTTCCTAATCTCACATAAAGATTAAAAATTCTCGTACGCTTAATTCTTAAATTGGTAAAAAGATCACCTTCTTTTCTTATGAGAAAATAATTTCTATCTTTACAATAAAGAAAAACTCATAAACTTTCTCATATTATTTGTATAATTTAAAACATATTCGAAAGTAGTAATATTAATAAATATATAAAAACATATTTTTCAACCCTTTTTTATACAAAAATGTTCCACTCAAAATACCATATCAAATATACATATAACGGTATCAAGGTTGTTAAACTTACGGGGTGTAACACTTTTGTAGGCATTTCACTTTGGTTTTCTTTCTTTTCATGAGTTTTTGATTTCAAAGCATCGGCCATCATGGCCAGTTGAAATCGACTCGATGCATTTTCTGAGGCTAGGTGCCTTCTTGAATATTGGCTTGTATCAGACAAAATCCTGTAAATCAATCTTTCCATCCTTTCTTTGTCTTAATTTCGAAAGAGAATTAAACTGAAAGGGACTTAAAGAAAAATAAATAAATGGAATTGGTAATGAATTTAAATGAGAAGTGTCCCTTTTGGGGAAAAGAAAGAAGGAATTATCTGGAGTACATGAGGATTTCAATGAACATGACATGCCTCTTAGACTGGATACCCAATCTGTGTACACCGTCCAAATCTCATAAACTCATCATAGCTCATACCTCAAAACTGAAAAAACCTTGCCAGGACTCTGTCGATACCGATGGTTGTGAGGATCCCCTTTTCGATCAATAGCGCCCTTTGTGTGTTTTCACCAACTGACCTCTCTCATATCTCTTCTAACCATCGCCTTATAGTGCTCTTTGCGAGTTTTCACTAACAAGACTCTCTCGTTTCCAATTTCTCCGCTTACCATCGCCCTATGATACATGTGTGGGTTTTTACAATAAGAAACTTTCATTTTATTTCTCTCGTTTGATAATATCTGATCCAAGTAATCATATCCTTGAATTTGGAACATCTTTACCGATTGATCGGAAGGGCTTGAACAGGATTTGGGGTAAAAAGAATTTGAATTGAATTACAACTTTGGAACCTTTCAAGCGAAACCATTGCCGGATCATTGTAACTTCTGCCCCAGTTTCAACTTGGGGAAATGTGTATTTTTATTTTGGTGTGAGTGAACCCCAAAAAGAGGCTGCCTACGTATCCTTTTGGAATCAAGTCAAACGTAGTTCAAGGAACTTTGTTTTTTTTCAATAGCACTTTCAGGTTCCAAAGAGGGTAATCAAAGAAAAGTAACCGGCTCAAAGGGTTTGCAAATGGTTGATAGTGTTTGGGTAGTGAGAATGAAAGACTTCGTCACCCCAATAGGAGAAATATTAATACTGTAAAAGGGTTAAACATAATAATTGACAGCTGTTTTGGGGTCATTTCCTTCAATGTCTCCCAAGTACAATGCCCTTTTTGGCAATAGTTTTCTTATAATGTACGGACCTTTCCAATTTGGAGAAAACTTTCCTTTTGCTTCATCATGATGCGGGAGAATACATATCAGAATGAGTTGCCCCACTTCAAAGTTTCTAGGCCGCACTTTCTTGTTGTAGGCACATGCCATTCTTTGTTGATACAACTGCCCGTGCCAAACTGCGGCCATCCGCTTTTCATCAATCAAGGTTAACTGTTCTAAACGGTTCTCGACCCATTCATTGTCCTTAATCTTAGCTTCATCAATGATTCAAAGAGATGGAATCTCAGCTTCTGCAGGTATTATGGCTTCAGTACCATAAACTAATAAATAGGATGTTGCCCCAACTGATGTGCACAGGGTTGTGCGGTATCCCGATAATGCAAAAGTCATCTTTTCATGCCATTTTCTAGAACTTTGAATCATTTTACTAAGGATATTCTTTATATTCTTGTTTGCCGGTTCAACAACACCATTGTCTTTGCGCCGATAAGGGGTAGAATTCCGATGCGTGATCTTAAATTGTTCGTATACCTCCCTTATCAAATGGCTGTCCAGGTTTGTAGCATTGTCAGTAATGATAGTCTTAGGAATACCAAAATAACAAATAATGTTGGAATGCATGAAGTCCACCACTGCTTTCTTGGTGACGACTTTGAAAGTGACTGCTTCAACCCACTTTGTGAAATAATCAATGGCAACTAAAATGAATCTGTGCCTATTTAAAGCGTTCGGCTCGATCGGCCTAATGACATCCATAACCCAGGCAGCGAACGGCCAAGTCACTGACATAGGATGCAACTCTAAAGGCGGTGCATGAATCAGGTCACTGTGTACCTGACACTAATGGAACATTCAGACAAAACTGAAGCAATCCTTTTCTATGGTCATCCAGTAATAACCTGCCCGAAGGATTTTCTTTGCAAGGACGTATCCGTTCATGGGGGATCACATACTCCCGAATGCACTTCGTTCATGGTTTTTCTAGCATCTTAGGCATCTACGCACCTTAAAAGATTCAAATCTGGAGTTCCTTTGTACTAGACCTCTCCGCTCAAGAAGAAACTGCTAGCGAGCCTTCTAGTGGTTCTCTTTTGGTCTCCACTGGCTTACTCGGGATATTCCTTTGTTTTCAAGAATCTTTTGATATCATGATACCATGGCTGAATATCTGGTTCTATTTCAACTGCATTGCAATAACCTTGTCTTTCTCTAATTTGGATTTCCAGTGGGTCAATGTGGACATTGCCCGGATACGGCAGCATTGAGGCCAAAGTAGCTAGTGCATTAGCTAACTCATTGTGGAACCGAAGAATATACTTGAACTTGACAGATTTGAACCATTTGCTAAGATCCTCTACATGTTTCTTGTATGAGATAAGCTTGATATCTCGGGTTTCTCATTCACCTTGAGCTTATCAAATAATCAAGTCGGAATCTCCCATGATCAACAATTCTTCCATACCCAGATCAATTGCCATGTTCATGCCCATAATGCAAGCTTCATATTTAGCAGTGTTGTTCATACAAAAGAACCAAAGTCGGGATGTGGTCAGATAGTGCTGACAAGTGGACGGAATCAAAATTGCACTCCCAACACCTTTTACATTTACAACTCCATCAAAGAACATTTTCCAAGAATTGGTGTCTTCTAGAATTACCTTAATTCTCAGCTAGGTGATCCGCCAAGTCTTGAGTTTTCATCGCCATGCGGGTGACATAGACAGTGTCAAACTCAATGAGCATGATTTGCCATTTTGCTAGCGTTCCTGTGGGCATCGATTTTTGGAATATGTACTTCAGGGGGTCCAATCTGGTTATGAGATATGTGGTATAGGACAACAAGTAATGCCTAAGCTTCTAGCGACCCAAGTTAGGGAACAACAAGTTCTTTCCAACAAAGTGTACTTGTCTTCATAACTAGTGAACTTCTTGCTCAAATAGTATATGGCTTGCTCTCTCTTCCCGGTCAAATTATATTGCCCTAGGACACAACTGAAAGAATTTTCCATGACTGTAAGGTATAGGAACAAAGGTCTCCCAAGCTTGGGTGGGACCAACACTGGCAGATTCAACAGATATTTTTTGATTTTTGTCGAAAGCTTCTTGAAACTCATCCGTCCATCTGATTGCCGCATATTTATTCAACAACATAAACATGGGCTCGCACGTGGTAGTCAGCGGAGCAATGAACCTACTGATGTAATTCAATTTTCCTAGCAGACTCATGGCCTCTTTTTTGGTTCTCGAAGGTGGAAAATCTTGAAAAGATTTTTATCTTTGTTGGGTCTAGCTCGATGCCCCTCCGACTAACTATAATCCCTAGAAGTTTCCCGGATGGAACTCCAAATGCACATTTAGCTGGATTCAACTTCAAGTCATACTTGCGCAGACGCTCAAAGAACTTTCTCAGATCTCGCACATGGTCGTCCTACATTCTAGATTTAATGATCATATCATCCACATACACCTCAATTTCCTGGTGCATCATATCATGAAAGATGGCAGTCATAGCCATCATATAAGTTTCCCCGGCATTCTTTAAACCAAATGGCATGAACCTATAACAGTAGGTTCCCCAGGATGTGGTGAAAGCCGTCTTTTCTATATCTTCTTCATCCATCAGAACCTGGTGATACCCAACATATCAATCCACGAAAGACTGTATCTCATGTTTGGCATAGTTGTCAACAGGAATGTGGATATTTGGCAATGTAAAGTTGTCCTTGGGGCTTGCTTTGTTCAAATCCCGATAATCAACACACACTCAGATTTTCCCATCTTTATTCGGCACTAGGACCACATTAGCCAACCATGTGGTGTATAAGACCACTCAGATCACACCAGCTTTCAACTGTTTGGTGACTTCTTCTTTGATCTTATCACTGATGTCTGTTTTAAACTTTCTCTGCTTTTGTTGGACATGTGGATAACCGAGATAAGTTGGCAATTTATGCACAACTAAGTCAACACATAGTCCTGGCATATCATCATAGGACCAGGCAAACACGTCTTTGAATTCAAACAAAAGTTGGATGAATGCATCTCTATTTCTTTCATCAGCGTAAATGCTTATCATGGTTTCCTGTACCTCTTCTGGACTACCCAAATTAACCGGCTCGGTTTCTTTTAAGTTTGGCTTAGGCTTATTCTCAAATTATTCCAGTTCTCAATTTATTTTCCTACAAGCCTAATCTTTATCATATTCTGGTTTTTGATTCATTATTTCACAGTTAGACAATGTGTTAGGATCTGGGCATGAAATCCGAAAGCATATCATGTTATTTAAGTCAGCATTATTAGAACTGAAAAGAGAGAGATAAGAAAAATAACAAAAATCAAAAAGAATAATGGAAAAACATTCATAGACGATGATATTGATTTCGTTTCATTGAATTTGAAGATAGGAGGGTTTACATCGGAATTTAAAAGACAATAAACTAAAAATATTTGAGTTACACCTTGAAATAACTCGGAATGCAGAAAAGATAGCGAGACTGAACTACTGGGATTCACGCCTGACCGGGAATGGAGTAGCCTTCCAATTTTTGAGTTTAGCATTTGGACCCATGTATTGCACCTCAGCAGTGCTTGAGCCTTCGCCTGGTTGGACCATGTGAACCTCGTACAACATTTGCTTCATCACTTCACAGATGTCCTCAATTTCATCGGCCGTGAAGGCCTCTTCTTCTTCTTCTTCTTCTATATACCCTGGCTTAATAAATGTCCTGGCGAGGTACGGGACTGGCTGAGGTAGGGCCCACCCATTGTTCTTACGTTCATTGGACCATTTTATGATGTCCTTCGTAGCTTGAAAGCCTACGCCAAATAACTTCTCATTGGCAGTCAAAGTGACAGGCTCTGTAATGCCATGTAAGGATACCTTGAGCCCTTTCCCTTGCTTGTACCCATGTTTGATCATTTCACTGGCAATCATGATTGATGCATTTGATAAGCAGGGTTGAGGATGCGGAATTCCTTCCTTGCACTGGTCGGCGACTACGATTTCAAAGGCTTGGTAGACGATGTGTTCGCTACCCTCTCTAGCCTCCAAGCGTGGGACTATGGGTCCTTGTAGATTGACTTTTCATCTTCTCCATGGAAAACTATTTCTTGGTTTTTGTGTTCGAACTTGACCATTTTGTGAGAGTAGAGGGCACAACTTTTGCGGTATGGATCCATGGTCTTCCTAAGAGGAAGTTATAGGAAGTGTCCATGTCCATAACTTGGAATGTTACTTCAAAATCTATGGGGCCAATAGTTAGGACAAAATCAATCTTCCCTATCGTATCCCGCTTGACACCATCGAAAGAACGTACACAAACATTGTTGGGTCTAATCCTTTCAATCCCAATTTCTATCCTTTGTAATGTTGATAGAGGGTAGATATCAACTCCAAACTAACAGTCTAACATAAACTTTTCACATAATATCCTTCATACTGATGTTCAAGTGAAGGCCTTTGTTGTGTGCGGCTCCTTCTGGAGGCAAGTCATTTCTACTGAAAGAGATTTGGTTAACCTCAAAAAATAACTCTGCCATTGTTTCCAAATGTTTGACCATAATCTCAATCGGAACATACGCCTCATTCAACGTCTTTAGAAGCACTTTTTGATGGTCATTTGAGCTCATCGGCAAGGACAAACGTGAAACCTGGGAAGGAGTCTTTCTAAGTTGATCCATTATAGCATACTCTGAGGTTTTCATCTTCCGAAAAAATTCTCCCGCTTCTTCAGCACTAACAGACTTCTTGAGAGGAAGCCACCTCTCCTTGTTTAGCTTTGCTTTGTTCAATTCTTCCATTTTGAGATACTTCCCAGATTGGTTCATTTCATTTACTTCTCCCATGATTTCCTTTTCTTTGTAATTGTAGTTCTAAGGGATGGCAGTGGGGTCTTTCATGGGAATTTGTGGTGCATGGCTGATAACCACAGGCTCAGTCAGCCTTGGTGAAATTATTTCCCCCCGCACCACTTAAATCCCATTTGGCACGTATATCTTTGGCACATACAATGTGACTTTCTTTTGCTCAAATCTTTTGGAAGAGATTAACATGAATTGTTCCTTCCTCGGGGCCCTAGGAACATAGAGAATGGCATCTTTAACAAGTGTTGCCACTGTCTTTGTCTCCACAACCTTTTCTCCATTTTGGGGAGTGGAATTTATCTTCTTCTCATTTCTAGCTTGTTTTGCCACTGTTTTAGGTTTCTTTTATATATCAGCAATGGCAATAATAGCTTTTAATGCAGGGTCGAATTCTTTATCTTCACAAATCATTCTGATGACTGGCCCGTTGTTGTGAGCTGGTAACGAGTTGTTGGTTATAGTAGGGAGTTCCTCGTCCCTTAGCACTACCCGCTTATGTTCAATCAGGTTATCGACTACTCTCTTAAGGGTCCAACAATCTTCAGTGTCATGACCTTTTGCCCCTGAGTGACAAGCGTACCTGGTACCTGGCCTGTAGGATGGAGATTCTAGGTTCTGCCTGTTTGGAGGTACAAGCTGTAACCGGCCCATTTGGACTAATTTTGGGAAGAGGCTGGAATATAACTCGCCAATGGGTATGAAGTCAGTGTTTTTGGGTGGTTCACGGGGACGAGTGTTATACTTGTAATTATTTTCTAGTGGACGTGGATTATACGGGGCTTGGTGAGGAGGCTTATTTTTTGGAAGTGGATCTCTGTTCTGATTGTAATGTTGTTGTGGCCAAGTGTATGGTTGTGCATTCATTACTACATAAGGATGAGGGCCCATAGCATAGGTTGCATGCTGGTGAGGGTAAATAATATTGCGGGGCCCTGGAAGATGGACCAAAAAATCCTGAGTTGACGAGATTTTCTCGCGCTTGAAGCCATCATGGCTCCTTCTTCTTTTTTCTTCCTACTTTCTAAACCTCCCGAGCCACTTTGGATAGCTTGGGATGTGGCTCTTATAGCTGATTGACTCATGATGTGACATGTTTTCAGGCAGTTTTCAACCATTTCCCCAATTTTGATAGCCTCAGCGAACGACTTACCAATGGAGGACATCATGTTTTGGAAATAATCGACTTCTTGGTCCTGTTAGAAAACAATGACCATCTTGACCTCTTCCATTGGGGGTTTTACCCTGGCCGCTTGTTCACGCTATTTGATAGTGTATTCTCGGAAGCTTTCCGAAGCTTTCTTTTTGAGGTTGGACAAAGAATTTCTGTCCGAAGCTATGTCCACATTGTATTGGAACTGCCTTACAAAATCCCGGGCCAGGTCATCCCATATGTACCAATGGGAGATGTCTTGGTCCATATACCACTCCGAAGCAATTCCGGTCAAACTTTATCTGAAGTAGACCATCAGAAGTTCTTCCTTTCTGCCTGCCGCCAGTTGATTGCAATATCTTTTTAAATGGGCGATTGGGTTTCTATACCCGTCATATTTCTCAAATTTTAGCATTTTAAAGCCAATGGATAAATGCACGTGAGGGAATATGCACAGATCAACATATGACATGCTCTTCTAGCCACTGAGGCCCTGCATATTCTTAAGGTTTTGTTCAATGCTTTTCATTTTTCGTGCCATATCTTCTTATTCAAGATTCTTCACAGCTCTCTCATGTTCTATGGGAGACTCATACTGTGGGTGGGGATGATAGGAGTTTGGAGTAACGCGAGCGGTGTCAAATTGGAATTGGGGTGATTGAAAAGTGAAAGTTGATGGTTCGAAGCTTTGTCGAGGCTGTGTTGGTTGCGCCACAGTAGAGACTATTGGTGCGGTAAACTGTAGAAGATACTCCCGAAAATGGTGTCTGGGGGCGAACCTCAAAGACATACTAGTGAAATTAGCCGACACGGTGAGGTACCTAAATAGAATGAATGGGTTGGTCACAAGAATAGGGACGCTGGTAGTTCCGCTTGACCTTGGAAGCAATTCAGGGAACCCGGGGATTGCATTAGGCGGTTCTTTTCCATTGGGCCAAACGTCCACATTTCCATCATGCGGCAACACAATATTCTATTTTCTTCAACAGTTGTTGATTCTGACACTGAGATAACCGATACCGGGCTATCCTTAGAGGGATTAATTATTGGTAAGTGACTTTCTAATGTCATGGCGATACTTTAATTAGATCTCGTGAAATAAGGGTGTGAAGCCAGGTTACCACAAAACCAACCACCTTAAAAATAAAACCTATCTGTATAGCATACACAACAAACCGGTTAGTTTGAGAGATTTAACACATAGGGAATCACATATTGGGGCATTCAATGCACCTAAACAGTTAAACGTTTTCCTAAATACATTAGCAATAGCTGTGTGTTTTATCCCTGCTTTGCTATCAACTTTCAAATCCGTAATCCTTTCTTTCTTTGTGCTCTTTTGTTTTCTTCACTCTTTCTTTCTTTTTATATGATTTTCTTTTTATTTCTCTTTTTTTTTTGGTTTATTACTCAGATTGTCTATAGCTATGATAGGATCCGATGGGAATTGCCTACGTATCATGACACCGCATGAATCAGATTATTACGTAGTTCAGGGGCTAAATGCGAAATAAAAGAAAGAAATTTTTTGGGTTTTCAATATTTCATTAAATAAAAACTTTTTGGTTTTTTCAATTACAAAGACTCCAACATACAGACTTAAGAACTGAAAAACAAAAACAAACTTGGAGAAGACTAACAGACTAGAAAAAGTGAAATACAAACTCAAAAAGAAAATTAGGAATACATAAGAGCCTCTAATACTACTCCAGGGGAACGCGGGACGCGGGCCTGCGTGTAATATCTTCTTGGAGATGGTCCGGGTCATCATCACAGTAGCGAAGAACATGGATCTGGTCATATCCTCGCATTTATGACACTTCATTACGACATAATCAACAATTTCTGTAATCCTTGCTCTAATGACACCCTTTTCCTGGAGTAGGCGTCCAATTTGCTGAGACCGGGCCTTCAAAACCTATGTGGCCGTATGGTTTTGCTCTTGTAGTTGATGCATGTCTTCTTCCAGTTGGGACATCAACGTTTAGCAATGCTCTCTTTCCGCTTTGAAATTCTTTGTTTGCTGGGCCATTTTATTTTCGAGAGTAGTGAGCTTCTTCTTTAAACCGACTCTTCTGCCATACCTTTACCTTAGCTGCTGAGCAAACCTTGTCCGTTTTTCTACATTTTTTGCCAACTTTGCCCGAGCTTTTGCCAATTCATCCTCGGCCTTTTCCAAATCAGCACCATAATCACACACTTTTTGTCTAAGATTGTTTATGAGTTTTTCATCTATTTTGCTTCTTCCCGATTTTGCAGCAACTATTTTCATCCTCTGAATCTGATCTCGGAGGGCTTCATTTTCTCGGGCCAACCTTTTCTTTTCTCCTTCATCCACAGTGGCCTGCAAACCACTATCAAATTTAATGTTTCTGATTTGCCCTTCTTGTTTGCTTATGGAAGCCCTATAGTCATTCTCTTTGGTTAACCAAGCCCATTGTTCTTGCGATGCGTCAACAAATTCTTAGATGTGGAGCCTTTTGGTTAGCCTTTCAGATTCATCATTTACCGCGACTCTCTTCCCAACCAAGCAAGATAACCAGACAAAATCTCGCCCCTAGATAAATCGCATACTCGGGTGTTTGCCCCCAAATAGTGGCATTCGCTCCAAATTTAGCGTACTGCTTCTTCAGGAAATTGAGCTTCGGAGCGCATTTCAACTACATGAATACTAAGATCTTCGTCTTTGGGAACTATCTGGCATCTTCCAAGTTGTCTCAAAACCCGGTATGAGGCATATGGTTGGATGCTTCGGAGACCCATTAGCAGGAAGTAGGGACCGGTGGCGGGTATGTATACAATCTTATCAACGGGAAGCCAACCCATTTTCCACTCTATCTGATTTGCAATTATGGAATGAATGTGGGATATCCAATCTTTGACCCCTTATGGTATTTCAAATCCGGTTACTCGTGTGCCAAACTCTTCGATGTAGCTTTTTCTCGTAGACCCGTAGTTCATGTATCAGGGTCGATGAAAAAGGTGTTCGATCATCCACATTTGCAATAACAGATTGCACCCCTCAAAAAACTCTACTCTAGCCTTACATGCTATGAGAGATCAGAATATATCTGATACAATCATGGGCGTGGGGTACTCTTGGCATTAGTAGTCAAAACATGGACAACACCAGCTACACGCAAATCAATGTTCCCGTCCTTCCTTGAAAACACTAAGAGGCCTAAAAATGCCACCATGAAGGCAAAGCATCTATGTATTTTCCACTTTGATCGATTTTCGTTACTGTAGAGTCCACTTTCTAGGTCCTCCAATCCTCTGAAATGCCTGCTGGTATAGAAAGTGTAAAGTGGAAAATCCACCTGCCAAATCTTTATTCTGAATCTACGTGCTTATTTTTAGTAAGTCTAGAAACTTGTGGGGAGTAACAGCCCTTGGAGCTATCAATTATTTGTCTCTTAAACCCTCTGTACTCCCAGCATAACCCGCCATTTCCTCCAAGGTAGGTGTGAGCTCAAAATCTGAGAAATGCAGAACATTGTGAGCAGGGTCCCAAAATGTTAATAATTCCTCTATTACATCACTTCTAGGTTTAATCTTCAATAATCCAGTAAGTGCCCCCAAGTATTGGTTGACCTTGTCTTGTCCCTATTTTCCTAAATCCTTCCACCACATGTGGATTGCCAATAGAATCTGAGTCATAACCTTCAACGGCAAATTCTGAACCGTGCTCATTCTACACATTTAGATTACGGTGACTGGGTTAAAACATGTGAGCTTTTGTTTAAAAACTGATCAAAAGGTTATTTTTGCAAAAATTCAAATTAAAACAAATCATGACTACTTTTGCAAATACGGCTCTTCAGCACTATAGAAGGGAAGATTTTAGGGTTGTGTTTGCTAGGTGGCCAAAAATTGACAAAGGGACTGTTGGTGGCTATTCTTGCAAAAACGGCCTTCCGACGTCCCATTGGAAATTTCTGGCTATTTAGGCAAAAATCGCATCACCTAATTTTATTTATGACAAAAAATGATGGCATTTTATATTTTGTTTATTTGAAAAAGGGAGCGGGGCTGGACCCTAGGGTTGCTTGCGTATCCCACATCCGGTGAGAATCAAACCCGCGTAGTTCGGTTAGTTTGTTGTAACAGGAAAACATGACTTATTTTCAAATGACTTTTTTTTTCAAAATTTTGGCAGAGTTTCGGGATATTTTGAACACCATATTTTTTTTCTTCAAAAACGGATAATTTTCTCTCTCTTACCTCAAATTCGTTTTTCCTGACTTTTCTTCCCTATTCTAGAAATCGGTCAACATGCAAACTGAAGCAAATAAATGTACGAGTTGCAAGTAAAAATGAATAAAGATGGTCTTTTGATTTTTGGGTACACCTGTCCTTGACGGACCCAACCTCTGTGTTGAATCCCCAAAGTCAAATGCACGTGATGCAACAAAGATTCCTGCTAGGGATCCGGCATGAGGCTATGTTATTCTAGGTTTAAAACCTGGATGTATTGTTCTAGACCTAGCTTATCCGAGTAGACAACTCGAGCTGAGAGGGGTCAACGTACCGGTAACCAAAAGGTTATTCGGCTTTGTAACTGATTCGAGCCTCGTTCTAAATTAGGGTATGATCTAACAAAAAAGAAGTCACGCCAGCGTGCATTTCCCGGAAGATTTAGAAGACTCGGAGAGAAGAAGGGTTTCGCAACTATTTATATACAGTTCAAACAATATCAAAGCAATAAAAAGCAACATTTAGCACATCAGACTCAACATGTAATGAAAATCGGATAATAAATAAAAGTCAAGTATAATAGTTATTCTAAGCTCGAATTCTTGAACCCTGAACCAGAAGCTCTGGGTTATGATCCCCAGCAGAGTCCCCAGAGATGTCACACCTCTCTTTTTCCCGAGGGGTTAGGGAGTTTTTCCAATTAAAGAGACATTATTAGAAATGGGATTATTTATTTTATTTTTAGAGTCGCCACTTGGAATAATTATTGGCGTCCCAAGTCACCGATTTATTTTAAATCCCAAATCGAAGAAATTGACTCTATTTTTGGTCAGCGAACACAGAAGACCAGTAAGGAATTCTGTTAACCTAGGAGAAAGTGTTGAGCACTCCTGAGTTTCGTAGGTTTAGTACCGTCGCTTAACTAGTAATAATTGGCCTAATTATCTGATTTTTCACATGTTTGGAACCTATTGTGCATTTTTAATTTTATATCGCTTTTAATTATTTATGGAATTATATCTGGAATAAGTTACGATTTTCGTACACTTGTTTGTTTTTGTACACATTGCAAATCGTATCACGGGAACCGTACACATGATCTACAACATGTGTATTTCATTATTGTTTGAAGTTATGGTCGGGTTACATAAAATGCACTCTCGAATAATTTTTACGTATCATGACCATGCCACGGGAACCGTACCCATGACCACGATGATTTATTGAATGTGCGTAAAGCAAACTACGATGTTCATGATTATTTTCCTAAAGTTTTGATAAGCATGGGATGTCCAGAACATATGAAATCTAATTCTGTTATGAAATTTGTTAAGTAAATTGAAATGATACACTAAATCTCTTTTGTGATGCAACATAGATCAATGGAAATACTTACGAGTTATTTTTGGATATTAACACATGATTGACGAGACTCTAGAAACAGACAACATTGAATCAAGGCATCATCGATTATAGTTTTCAAGATCATTATATCAGCTAGTTAAGTCACATCTCATATGAACAAACGACATATACTAAACTAGAGCATCTCGAATTACTATGTACTGGCCCAAACATATTTATACAAAATGGGCCCAATTTCCAAACTCCGAAGAAAAAAATATTTGGGCTGCTATAAAGAAAAGAACTAAAACAACTATGAATTAAACTAGGTATGAATATATTCTTTATACATCACCAGTAATAAATGGCCTAATTACATTTTTTACAAATAATTACAGGCCTTGAACTAAATTAAGAAATGTAGTTTGCATAGGCCAGAATCAAATTGATTTTGAATCTGCCTGTGATCAGCTAGCAACTGCAATGTTCTTGAAGCTGCCTATCATTTACAAAAAGCTAACCAACCAGTGGCTAGATTCATAAATCTGAGCGTTATGCCAAGCACTCACAAACTCCTGCATTGCCAAATTCCAACAGTACCAAACAAAATGATTTCAAAAGGGGAGGACTTTACACTAAAAATGCAATCAAGCTTCTGAAACCTCAAATATTTAGGGAATCTCAGAACTTCATGTACACCTTTACAATCAAAATCTAAAAAAAGAACTGATTTTAACGTTTGTTTCTTATTTTATTAAGGTTTGATACATTCAACACATTTTATGCTTTAAATCAAACATAAACTCGCAATCAAACATGAAAGAAAAGAGCATTCAGTATACATGAAGTGAAGAAATAGCTAAAATCTCAAAGCAACGTGACATTCAACTACCAACTACATTATTCGAAAAAACTATCAGCACATACCTTACTAGTAACAAAGAAAGAGAAGAAGAAGATGATTCTCTAAGCAAACGGGAAGAAACAACAGCAAGAATACATCATCAGAGACCAATAGACAATAGCCTTAAAACCTCAAACCCAGAAATCCAAAAAATCCTTGTGATAGGAAAACAAACAGGAAATCAAGATGAACCTTAAATCTTCATTTTTGTATTAAAATGGAATCCCTAGCTATCTTTTTGGGAAGAAGTCAGTATAAGAGCAGGAAAATCAAGATTGAATTCTTCTCTTTTTGTGAGTGTATCTATAGAGGATTAACGTGTGTGTGTGTGTGTGAGTAGGAGTGAGGTTCCCTTTTATAGAGTGTAAGAAAAATGCATAAGGATAAGAATAATAGGGAATATTCTAGCTATAAAAAAGGATACTACAACATCTTTTTCAACAGACCTGGCACAACTATCCTTTTTACTAATTTTTAGCATCTTTTAACAAAAAAGGGACAACTGTCCAACACTAGAAACTTCTAATATTTTTACCTAAATCTTATCCATTCTTACTTCAAAATTAACCCCTTTAAGTTCTTACTATTACCCTTTTCAACTCAATCTGGCCTAATTTCAGTGGTTTTATTATACTTTAGTCCCTTCTAGAATCCTCTAGAACCTTCTAGGCAATTCCAGACTTAGACTCCCTGATTTTGGTTTCCAATTAATCCCACAACATTTTTGTTATTACCCAAATCCCCATTTAAACCTTCTTTAAATCCTTTAATAAACCCTCTTTTTCTTTCTTTGATTTTCAGACTTAAATCAGTTGATAATATGAATTAAAATCACTAAACTCAGAAATAAACTAATCACTTCAACTGATAAGCAAAACAGGCACGGACATAGTAATTTGAACAAAACCAAGCTTGTGCGATTAATCTATCAACTATCTAAAAAATGAAAAATAAGAGAAAATTGAAAACTGATGATTGTTAATTTTAAACTCACAAACATGGAATTAATTACTATTAGATTCTTTTTTCGAGTTAACATGCTGAGATCAAATAGTTCAATTAGAATCACAGAGTTATTAAGCTACTAAAATTATTCAAGTAAGAGAGACAAGGGGAAAAGAAAGAAAAGAGAAAAAGTCATGGAGGAGAAGGAAAACAGTAACAAAACCTTGCCAACTCTGAGTCGACAAGAATGAGAAGAGTTGTGATGCCTAAAACTCTCAGCACCTAACTATCAGCAAGTCTTTTGTTTCAAGAGATCTATCTTGAAATGAAAAACTTTTGAATGTTAGATGAATAGAGTGACTAAAATGGCCAATCAAAGGAGAAGAAAAGAATAAATGAGAAAAACTAGGTTTTAGTTTCTTAGATCCGAATTTAGAGGAATTCAGTGGGTTTTTTGGGAAAATGGATGGTGTATTGATTATGAGAGTGAGGTGAGGAGTATGGGGTAGTGATTTGGTTGGGTTTGGGAGTGGTCCGCCGCCGTGAGGCAATTTCGGGCAGCGAAGGACGACGGAGGAATCCTAGGCGGCTAGGGTTCTAAGGGAATTTGGTGGAGACTAGGTTTAGGTATCTGAGAGAGAGAAAAGAATGAGGGGGAGGGTTTTGGGGTTAGGGGGTCTGTTTTGACAGAAATATAGGGGACAAGTTAGTTCCTAACCATCCGATTACGTTTGATGAACGATTGAGATGGCTTGAAACCAAACGACGTCGTTTGGTTTTAAAAAAAAAGTCGGACCGGGTGGGATTTGGTTTGGGCTTGGACGATTCAAAATTAATTGGACCATTATATTTGGCCCAATTCGATTTGATATCCCTTCCCTTTTATTCTTCTTCTTTTTTTTTTTAATCTTTAATAAAATCCTAAATAAACTAAATGAAATCCTATTTAGATTCTAAATTAATCTACTCTTGTAAAACTATCATTACTTATTTTTACTAATTTAACACTAATTAATTTAAACTAAAACTGTAGGCATGACTATGGTAATTTTTATGATTTTTATTTAATGAATTCAATTAACTTATGCAATTAAATTCCAAATGCAACTAAAACCTAAAAATTCTATGTAATGATGATTTGGATATTTTTTGATATTTTTATATAATTTTAAAAATATTAAATATACACTAAAAATGCAAACAATTAATTAAAAAAATCCTTCAAAATTCTATAAAATTGAAAAATTTAGGAAACCTATTTTTTTTTAAAAATTGTAGGAGTATTTCTAGTCGAGCTAAAAACACGTGCTCATAAATACTATGTTGGATGGTGATGATGTTGTGGAGGAGTAGGTACGGGTGGAGGATTAGGATTTTGAGGAGGTGTGGTATATTGATGAGGTGCGGGAGAATTTTGTTGCTTTTGTGTGTTCTGGGGAGGTGCATGATAACTAGGGATTATGGTTCATTTTACACTCCTTCTTACTTGAGTTTTAATTAAAAATGTATACAAAATAGTCTCAAAGGCTTACATGTTGTACTTGTTTGCAGGGTTTAGTAAAAAAGGTAACAATTAGTCAAAACCAACTCAAAAAGAGGTGAAACATGCACAAGTACCAAGAACAAGTCCAAGCATAATGCAACAGGTCCGCTGCGGCCGCATTCCATTTAGTACGGTCCGCAGTAAAGAGATTCAGAGAGGTGCTATTTCGAAAACTCAAGCAATGTGGCCGCAAAGCAGTTTGTGCGGACCGAATTGGCCTCACCGCGGCCACCATCGAGATTGTGTGATCCGCAAAGAAGGAGTTCAGAGAGTTGGAAGCTTTGAGGAAATAGACAATACGGTCCGTGGTTCCTTTTGTGCGGACCGCAGAAGAAGCCACCGTGGCCGCAATGCATTTTATGCGGCCCGCGGTGGCCAAGTTCAGAGAGCAGAAATCTAAAGCCAAGAAGCCTCACCGCGGCCACACTCGATTTTGTGCGGACAGCATTACCCCCGCAGGGGTATTTTTGTCTAAAATATTTGGCCTAGTATAAATATTTTCTTTTCCTATTTTTAGGTCATCAGTTGTAATCTAACTTTCAGCTACACTCGTGAACAACGATTTTTGACCATTTTGAGTAATTTGTAGCTACTTAACACTGAAGTTTCTTTATCTTAGTTTGTAATTAAATCTTATAGGTTTTTCTTCATCTATTTCTTTGTTTTATTATAATATCATGAGTAGCTAGACCCATTAGCTAGGGTTGTGGCTCAACTCTAGTGTGGGTATTTGATGGGTCTTGAGCTTTAAGGCTTGAATGTCTATGGGTGTTTGATATTTGGACTAATTTGTATTTTCCATGTTGAATTAGTGGTTGCAAACACTAATTTGTGCTTTTTTGACTTTGGTTCTTCTTGAGAAAGAGAGCTTGAGTCTAGAAAATTAGTCCAATAAGGAATTGGGGCGTATTCAAGAGATTGATAGCCCCAATTAAAGGGTTAAACCTAGAGATAGTAATACCCGACTTAAACCTCAATTCCTTGCACAAATTATCATACCCAATTGGTCTTGAAAAAGTTAATTAGGGCAAAATCACTCAAACTACCGAGAGGTATAGAGTGAGAATTTTAGTGCATTGGTTATATTGTAATCCCCAACATGACAACCTTGCCTTAAATTCGAGAACCCGTCAAGTATTCACCTAGGAGAAAGCCACTTCCCTAGTGCCTCCTTCACCATTTAGACAACCTTTCAAGTATCTTACTCTTACCTTAATTTAGCATCTTATTAGCATAAAATTAGAAGTAACCAATGTTATTTAGAAGAGTAATTAAGAGCAATTACACATCTTTAGTTTATATAGGAATCCAATTCCCACTTTTATATCCTTGTGGATTCGATCCCAGCCATCTCGGGTAAAAGTTGCTTCGACTACTCTCGCTACTTTGTAGTGGTGTAGGGTTGGCTTCGATCACTTTTTGGCATTGTTGTCGGGGATCTAACAGTTTTGGCTGTCTATGTAAATAGTTTTGTGTATTGTTCTTCTTTTCTTATGCGTTACTAATTTGTGTTTGTCGCAACTTCAGGTAGAAAATGGCAGCAAACAAAGCACCTCTTAGAGAGCTTCTACCGGGGGAGGAGGTAGATGACAATGTTGATGATGAGGTTCCTATTATGCCTCAAGGACAAAGGAGAGGCCTCCAGGCCAATGATAATATTCCAGACCTTCCTCCGCCACCTTCAAGAGTGGCTCCTCGAGTGCATCCCAACCAAGGATATGCTAGTGCAATTGTCCCACCCCAGATCAGGGCGGGCAATTTTATTACAAATGTGATGCTGACATTGCTGGAGCAGCGAGGGTATTTCACGGGCACTGCCAATCAGAATGCTTACAAACATCTCAAGGGTTTCGCGGATACCTGTTGGGGGAGCAAGCAAACTAATATGTCAGAGGATGCACTTGAATTGAGACTATTCCCTTTCTTACTTAGAGGGAAGGCATTGAATTGGCTTGAAAGACTTACCAACCATTCCATCACTACTTGGGATGAGTTGGCGGATAAATTTATGGCAAAGTTCTTCTCACCGGGGCACATGGCAGCATTAAGAGATGAGATACCGAACTATGATAAAGGAATGTCCCAACAATGATATGACTGAGGCAATGATACAACAGACATTCTACCGGGACATTAACACAACAAATCAGTGCATAGTGAACTAACTTGCTGGGGGGTAATTTCATAAAGATATCTTATGATGAGGCTTGTGACATTCTTGACAAAATGGCTAACACATCCTCCGCTTGGCAAAGTAGAGCCAATGTTCCACAGGGTGACCCTACGATCACTCACTTGCACAAAGAGCTACATGACCATGGGCATGCTATAGTAGAGCTGACAACAACAATGAACCAGCTAGCGAAGGTACAGTTACAACAGGTTCAAAATTGGCTCCACATAAATGCTATGGAGGGTGTCAACATGCTACTGAACAAAAGAAGACAAAGAGGTCAACAGAACCAAGGGAGTTCGGATCAATATGACAATGATTGTGGCAGATTCCAAGATGATAGTTATGATGGGCAGAATGAAGAGGTGCAATATGTGAACAACTATCAAGGACAAAGGGGAAATTCTTCCAACCAACATCAATGGAGACCCCAAGGCAATTGGGGCAATCAACAACAACAAAGGAATAGTAATTTGGGGAACAACAACAAAAATTCCAATTGGGTCAATCAGAATAATCAGGGTAATTGGAATGGCAACAACAACAACTGGGTGGTAATAACAATCAGGGTGGTTGGAATAATGGCAATAAGGGAAATCGGGGGCAAGGCTTTCAAAAGCCCCCAATGTATCAACAACTGAACAATCCACTCCCATTTCCATCCCAAGGTCCTAGTTTTTCCAACAATGAAATGAGGAGAATTGAAAAGATGTTTGAACATATGATGAAAAAGAATGCGGACTCTGATGCTCAATTGGCTTCCCACAATATTTCAATCAGAAACTTGGAGGTTTAATTAGGCCAAATCTCACGATCCTTGATTACTCGCCGTAAAGGGGCTCTGCTAAGTGATACAATAGTTAATCCGATGGGTGGGAACAATCATGTTATGGCAGTAACTACAAGAAGTGGACGAGGCGGTGATGTGAATGCCTCCAAGCAAAATGAAATTTTGAGTGATAAAGTTGAGTTGCAAGAAGATGAGATTCCTTTGGTGGTTGAAAATGTGATTGATGAGAGTGTGAATGAGAAAGTAAGGATTGAGATTCAAGATGCCAAGGCGGAGACTCAAAATGACATGAACTCATCTAAGTAACACATAATAGACATGTCAGAAATGATTGTGCCTAAATCCAAGGCTCCTTTGCCAAAGCCACCTCCACCTTATCCTCAAAGGCTCACGAAGTAGAAAAATGAGAATCAGTTTAAGAAGATTATTGACATGATGAAGAGCTTATCCATTAATGCGCCTTAGGTGAAGGCTCAATAACAAATTCCGAGCTATGCTAAATTCATGAAGGACTTGGTGATAAAGAAAAGATCCATGGATTGTGAAACTATCAAGATGACCGACCAAGTTAGTGCAATAGTGCACTCAATGGCCTCGAAGCTAGAAGATCCTGGTGCTTTCATTATTCCTTGCATTATTGGGAGTGCGGACTTTGCAAAAGTTCTATGTGATTTTGGGGCAAGTATCAATTTGATGCCCTACTCAATTTTCAAGACTTTGGGTATTAGGAAACCGAGGCTGACTTCCATGAGATTGCCAATGGCGTATAGTACTATGAAGAGACCATTGGGTATCATTGATGATGTTCTTGTCCAGGTGGATAAATTTATCGTGCCAGCTGATTTTGTGATCTTGGATTGTGAGGTAGATTATGAAGTTCCAATCATATTGGGAAGACCTTTCCTTGCTACTAGAAAGGCCTTAGTTGATGTGGAAGCAGGGGAACTCACCTTTCGGGTGGGTGATAAGAAAGTGGTCTTTCATGTGTGCAAGTCAATAAAGCAGCCCAACAGTTCTGAGGTGTGCTCCTTTGTGGACCTTGTCACGACAGTGATAGTTGATGATACTAGTGCAATGATCAATGTGAAGGACCCTCTAGAGGTAGTATCGTTGAATCCTGATGTAAATGAGGATGAAGGCCGACTGGAGTGCATGAATACTTTACATGGAATGGGCTCTTACTCTTATAAGCCTAGGAAACTCTCTTTGGATCTTGAGAATAGGAAGACTCCACCAACAAAACCTTCAATAGAGGAACCTCCGGTGTTGGAGTTGAAGTCGTTGCCTCCATACCTCAGGTATGAGTTCTTAGGCCCTAGTTCAACTTTGCCAGTTATTCTTTCTTCTTTTCTTACTAACATGCAGGTTGATGCCACATTCGCAGTGCTTCAAAAGCAAACGAGGGCAATTGGATGGACCTTATCTAATATTTGGGTATAAGACCCGCATTCTGTATGCACAAGATTATTTTGGAAGATGATGCAAAGCCATCTTTGGAACATCAAAGAAGGTTGAATGAGACAATGCAAGAAGTTGTGAAAAGGGAGGTGATCAAGTGATTGGATGTCGGGGTTGTGTACCCCATCTCTGATAGCTCTTGGACTTCATCGGTGCAATGTGTGCCGAAGAAGGCATGAACATGGTTGCAAATTCGCAAAATGAATTTATTCCCACCAGGACCGTCACAGGGTGGAGAGTATGCATGGACTATCGCAAATTGAATAAAGTGATCCACAAGGATCATTTTCCATTGCCTTTTCTTGATCAAATGTTAGATCAACTTACTGAGCGTGCCTTCTACTATTTCTTGGATGGGTATTCTAGGTACAACCAAATCTTGATTGCTTCGGAAGATCAGGAGAATACCACCTTCACTTGTCTATATGGCACATTTGTCTTTTCTAAGATGCCTTTTGGGTTGTGTAATGCACCGGATATATTCCAGCGGTGTATGATGGCTATTTTCACCGATATGGTGGAAGATATTTTGGAGGTGTTCATGGGAAACTTTAGTGTGGTGGGTGATTCATTTGATGAATGTTTGAAAAATATTGATAGAGTGTTGGCCCGTTGTGAAGAAACCAATCTTGTTTGGGAGAAATGCCACTTCATGGTTGAGGAGGGCATAGTTCTTGGGAATAAAATTTCAAAGCATTGTATAGAAGTGGACAAAGAAAGAATTGATGTGATTTCAAGGCTCCCTCCCCCTACTCTATCAAGGGAGTTAGATGTTTTCTTGGGCATTCGGGGTTCTACCGGAGATTTATTAAAGACTTTTCGAAGGTAGTGAACCCCTTATGCAAGTTATTGGAAAAATATATCAAGTTTGTGTTCGATGAGAGATGTATGCAAGATTTTGAACTTCTCAAGCACAAGTTGACCACCACTCCTATTATTACCGCACCCAATTGGATTTTGCCTTTTGAGCTCATGTCCGATGCGAGTGATGTTGTGGTTGGGGCGGTTTTGGGTCAAAGAGAGAACAAAATATTTCATCCGGTGTACTATACGAGAAAGACAATGAATGATGCTCAAGTGAATTACACGGTGAATAAGAAAGAGCTTATGGCTATTGTGTTTGCGATGGAGAAATTTTGGCCGTATCTCATGGGTGCTGTCACACCTCCTTTTTCGATACACCCCGTAAGGGCGTAAAGGAGTTTTTCCAATTAAAGGACAATCGGAACGGGATTTAATTATTAAGATTTTAGAGTGGCCACTTGGGAGATTAATGGTGTCCCAAGTCACCGGTTGAATCCCGAGTCGAGGAAATTATTGACTCTGTTTAACAGTCCGCAATCCAGAAATCCGAGTAAGGAATTTTGTTAACCCAGGTGAAGGTGTTAGGCATTCCCGGGTTCCGTGGTTCTAGCACGGTCCCTCAACTGTCAATTTTGGCTTATTTATTTGATTTTAGTACATGTTTTAACCTATGTTCTTTTAACTTTGAACCGCTTTTATTATTATTATTTTGAGATAATTGCAACGTCGTGAAAACACGTCTCGAACCATATCGCACCAGTACATCCGTGGTTGTCAACACATTTCGACTCCTTGAGATTTGGGTTTGGGTCACATAAATGTGCACCCGTATTTAAGAAAGTACGATTAAAAAAAATGCGCCTAAAGTGACTAACACATCATTATTTTTGGGAAGGCCGTAAAATTCGCTAAACGGCCTATCCCGAAGTCTAGGTATTTTTAGTATGACATTTATCGAGGGCCCTGTAATTTATAGTTTTATTCGGCGAGGCTCATCTCATTTTATTTTAAAGCCAACCTAAGAGCAACTACAATTATCTACTTAATTTTGTCTCTAAAAATAAACAAATGAACACTTAATTAATTAGCTGTTATGCAAGGTTCACTATATTTAAATTTTGAGCATTTTACTTGGCTCACAATCCCAGTTTGGCTTCAAATTCGCCCAATTGTGGGCTGTCGATTCGCGCTTGGCCCAAGGTGAATTGACTTGGCCATGGCCCAGGGTCTTCATCTGGCTAGTGGGCCCAGCATATGTGAGGGCAGGCCCTGGTAGGCAATGCTGCCTCAACCTACTATCAAAACCTCTCGATGGATATGGGAAACAACAATAAAAAATGACTGAGGGCTTAAGGACAAAGGCCATCGATTCTTTTCTCTTCAGCCAATTGAATCCCAAACAATTCAAAGTCCAAATAAGTGCGACAGTGGTTGTTTGAATCAATAATTTAAAGCTAACTTATATTATTCACTTAACTATTGATCTAATGCTACCAAAATGGAAAAGCAAAATAGAAACACGAAAGGCATTAATCAACAGAAGTTTATGATCTTAATCCTTGATGAGTAAGCTAGGTAATTGGATTATTTCACTGCAACTAACATGAACAAACTACTTCCTATTTCATCTACTTCTGATTATGCAACAATTAAAGTAAGCTAATGGCGATTTACTAGTTTCAACTAATGCTACATGGAACCACTGGAGGTCAATAGTGAACAATTATTACATGTTATTTCAGATTCGACTTCGAACAAAATATTAAACTAAGTACACACTAATTATAATGAAACTTCAGTTAAGTAATTGCCAACTGAGCTAATCCAAAACAGCTCAAGAGTATACTAATTAACAGTCCTTGACATTATTTCAATCCAACTAGCTCAATATGCACAACTACTTATTCATTGATCAACCACAGCTATGTATGAACACAAATCAACCAAGGTTGTTACATTTTATTCCAAATTGCGATTACATCAAAGTGATTTCGATTGTATACCTAGAATTGGAATAGAAATAGAGTAGAAGAGGTCAGTCATAGCAACATTTTCAAGCAGCAACAACAGTATTCAATTCCCAGCAATAGAGTAGTGAACAAGTCCAAGTAATAAACCCAGGAATCCGAAAATGCTTAAAACCAAGCAGAAATAACAACACTGACTCAACAACAACCTGAATAAATCCAAACCACTTGAAAAACCAACCAGGGAACTTCTAAAACCTCTCAACCAGAAATCAAACTTGAAATGTGCAAATCAACAACTGGAATTCTAACTTTGATCTAAAGCCAACTAATGCAACAGTGATTTCTGAATTTCTATTGCTTTTTTTTTGAAAGGATTAAGATCTAAAAAGTTTGGATTTGAAATTCAAATTTCAGACTTGTGAAACTTGAAGAATATTTTTGGGGGGGAATTTTTAGGCTGCCAAACTTGTCAATGAAGGCAAGGGCATGCCCTTTTATAGGCACACATGAGTCCTTATCAGATCTTTAGCTTTCTTTTTAGTCCTTGCTTTTTAGTCCCATATTTTTTAACTTGTTACCCAAGTTACTATCCTAAATTTGCTGAAATCTAACTTGAGTCCTATTCTAGAAGCTTCTAAAGGATTCTACTTTATTTACAGCATTCTATCCTACTATCAAACACCAAAAATACCCCTGAAACACCTTGAAATTTCTAGCCTTATCTCATACAACCTTGACTAACCATGGTTAACAATTACTCAACAGTTTTAAATGTTTAGCATCAGAATCAAATCCAAATCCTAATTCAAACTAACTTAATGAATTTCAGGTTACCAGTTATCAAAATCAGTGTGAAATTAGGTAACACAAATATCCAAACAAATAAATATTAATCAAATTTAAACTAATCAGAAATCCAGACCTATAATACTAACTACGAATTACAACAGAAAATATGCTAAGAGAAATCAAACATAACAAAACTATGCTACTGAATCGCATCAAGGGCAGAACACATTACTAAAAAAAATACAAACAAAAAACCTAATTAATTACTTAAACTTATAACAAAATGAAAAGAAGTTATTAACTAATCATGAAGCCATAGAATTCTCAAACAAAAATGAACAATATAACCAAACAGGAAGCGGAAACTTACTTATCTTGAACTCTACACGAATTGCTCTTCGAAATTGGTTTCCAGCTGATATTATAGGTCTATTCTGTCAAGAATAGGCCTATAATATTAACTAGAACCCAATCGCCTTCGAAAATCCCCACAACAGGCTTGAACTTTATGAACCCTAGATTTGAGTTTTGGTGAGTTTCAGCAGGATTTGAAGAGTTTTGTTCAAGGATTAAGGATGAGGGGGGTGAGGGGACCTTAGGGTACGAATTTGGGGGTTATTGGACGAATTTGTGTTTTGACCGAAATTTTGATCCAATATTCGAGAAAAATGGCTAGGATTTGAAGAATATGGTCTTGGGGGTTGGAAAGAGGAGGAAAAGGAGAGTAAGTGGTGAAATTTTGGGAGGATTTGGGGCTTCGCCGCCGCCGGCGGCGATTTTCGGCCGGCGACGCTGGGGCGAAGAACGGCGGAGGCAGTTGTGGTGTTATACCGGTGATATAGAGGGGTGTACGAGGATGAAGGTTATATCTTTAGGGTTTAGAATATTTGAGACAATTTTATTTAATGAACAAAATGGAACCTGGGCTGTTGGATTGAAGAGATGGACGGTCCAGATTCCTTGCGCCAAAACGGCGTCGTTTGGTGAGGCAGGGAGACGGACCAGGGTTGGGGGTTTGGACTAGGTCGTTCAGGGGTGTGTGGACTTGTTTTGGGTTCACGACTTGGGCATGTGTTTGGGCTGGTATTATTATTGCAACCAGCCCAGACTTGGGCATCCCTATTTAAAACTCTCTTCTTCTTTTTTTCTCTCTTTTTTTTCAATTTGTTTATTTTTATTTTCATTTTGTATTTTTTATATTTTTTCTGATTTTATTTAAAAATTAAAATAAAGTCCTAATATATTTCAAAGTTAAACTAATCAACTCCTAAAATTGCTTAAAAACTATTTCATGATGACTTCACAATTAAAACAATTAAAAATACAAAAGTGGACTATTTTTGTTATTTTCTTCATATTGTGTTCTAAAAATAACTTAACCACTAATTAATCCTAAAATATGAGATTAAATCCTAAATGCAGATGTCCAGCATATATATTTTTTTAATATTTTTCACATGAATTAAAATGCACAAGTAAATGCAAACAATTAACAAAAAAATAACACAAAAATTCAAAAAATTGCAAAATAATGAAAGAAATTATTTTGTTTGAATCTTTGGGAATAATTCATATAGGGCAAAAATCACGTGCTCACAGCTGCCCCTCTTTGCCCAGAAACACGAAGAGTTTTCGTGCAAAGATAAGTGAGCGGAAACGAGCGATTTTTGCCCGTTCGAATACTCCGTGTGAAGTATTTTAAAAATCATCTAACCGAACCCTGCTTCAAAGGCTGCCTACATATTCTTGGCTAAAAAGGAATCAGGTCAGTGTAGTTCGGGAAGGTTTGGTAGCTGGGACTACCAGGAGCTGTGATTTCACTGTTGTTGCTGCCGCTACTGCTTGCTGACCTCCTTATTACACCGTGTAAAAAATAAAAGGAAGCTAGCCTAAGCTATGATCTATGAGTTATAAAATAATCATATCTATGTCTTGATCTTGCTTTTGTGTTGCTTGAACTTGTATTCTTATGATGGAATTCTCGTTGTTGCTTTAAATGGTGATTGGCAATGTTTTGCCCTTCTTACGAGTGATGCTTGACTGCTGCAATTTGTAATATGTGCCTCTATTCTCCAGCGGGCTCCTGACTGCTTTTATTTTCCCGGTGGACTCCTGACTGCCGAAATTTGAAAAATATTCCCTTGTTCTCCAGGTGGGCTCATGATTGCTGAATTTGAAAAGTATTCCCTTGTTCTCCAGGTGGGCTCCTGATTGCAACAAAACAGACGAAATAAAGAAAATTTTCTGCCCCAGTTTGGTGACTGGGCACATCATGTTATCCAATATCAAAAAGTAAAAGCTAAATTTGAATTGTATTTCCTTTGTTCTCCAGGTGGGCGCCTGATTGCTGAAGCTTGAAAAGTATTCCCGTGTTCTCCAGGAGGGCTCCTGACTGCAACAAACAAACAAACGAAGATAATTTTCTGCCCCAGTTTGGTAACTGGGTACAACATGTTATTTTAATTGAATTATACTTCCCTTATTTTCCAGGTGGGCGCCTGACTGCTGAAGCTTGAAAAGTATTCCCTTGTTCTCCAGGTGGGCGCCTGACTGCTGAAGCTTGAAAAGTATTCCCTTGTTCTCCAGGTGGGCGCCTGCTTACAACAAAATAGACAAATAAAGAAAATTTTCTGCCCCAGTTTGGTAACTGGGCAGACTTGTGAGTTGTTACCTGAGCTATTGATACGATGGTGAGAGTAAAACTACGGACTTGATTGGCATATACGTCCCTTGTGAGTGAAACTATTTAACTAAGATTTTTATCCTAGGAGAAAATTCATCAGACTAGGTTTTCCATTATCTTAGGAGAAAGATTCATCAGACTAAGATGCAGACCCTAGGAGCAGGTTCATCAGACTAGGCCCATTATTGGTTATCTTAGGAGAAAGTTTCATAAGACTGAGATTTTGATCCTAGGAGAAGATTCATCAGACTAGGTTTACTATCTCAGGAGGAAAAATTCATCAGACTAAGGTTTTGACTCTAGGAGAAGATTCATCATACTAGGGTGTTCCACTATCTTAGGAGAAAGATTCATCAGACTAAGGCGTTGATCCTAGGAGGCGGTTCCTCAGACTAGGTTGTTTTGCTATCTTAGGAGAAAGATTCATCAGACTAAGACGTTGATCCTAGGAGGCGGTTCCTCAGACTAGGGTGTTTTGCTATCTTAGGAGAAAGATTCGTCAGACTAAGATTTTGACTCTAGGAGAAGATTCATCAGACTAGGTCTATTTTGTTATCTTAGGAGAAAGATTCGTCAGACTAAGATTTTGACTCTAGGGGAAGATTCATCAAACTAGGTCTTTCGTTAGCTTAGGAGAAAGATTCACCAGACTAAGATTTAGACTCTAGGAGAAGATTCATCAGGCTAGGTCTATTTTGTTATCTTAGGAGAAAATTTCATCAGACTAAGATTCTGACTCTATGAGAAGATTCATCAGACTAGGTCTATTTTGTTATCTTAGGAGAAAGATTCATCAGACTAAGATTTTGGAGAAAAATCCATCAGACTAGGCCTTTTATCCTGGTAGGAAAAAATGTGAAAGACAATGGCAGTATTTTGTGCACAAGACAGGCAAGGGCAAAGATTTTGAGAAACTTCCTTTTTGTCGGCTCTCGTCATCTTCCTCTTCTTTTCTTTCCTTTCTTGTTCCCTTACTGTTGAACCAACTTTCTTGTACTTCTTTGTTCCCGTTTTAAACAAATAAAACTTGTGAGTTTAAAATGTGGTGGTTGGTTTGTGGCCTTGAACTTTGAGGGCAGCCCAATATCCTCCATTTGTTGCATCGTATGACCTGACATCTCCCCAACCCTTATGTCTCATATGAATCCCACGGCATGTCTATTATCCCCACTTCGTGTATATGATGTTCTTTCTTGACTTAACCACTGGCTTCAGCTTTGAGTTTATTATTCCTTCACTTATCATGATGACTGATTCCCACTCGAAGATCTTGCTTGTTTATTGACTAACCACTTTCTTTGCTACCCTTAACGTAGCACATATCTCTGATCTGTTCACCAAACATCCCCCATCTGTTGCATTGTTCCTGAATTGATACGTTCCAAACCCTTATATTTTACACGAATCCCAAAGCATGTTGATTGCAGCCGACTCATTGTGCCTGCTATTTTCTCCTGACTTGACGCCTTGATGTGTTCACCAGATCCTGTTTTGTTTAATTGGAAAGTGTGGTGGTAGATTTTGAAGTCATTTCTCACTTTTTTTGAACAAACGACCTAGGAAGATGGAGTAAAACAAGGTAGGAGGAATAGAGTAAAGGGTAATGGAAAGAGACGACTCCTGACAAGAAACCTACAGAGTAGCAACCCATTGGATGTGGATACCGACTCTAACGACCTTGACATGCACCTGCAGCTTACTATGTTTAACAAATATGATGTTCAGCTCTCATTGTACCTTTTCACCGTGAAACTGGGCTTCAATGCTCCGCTTGCCCGATCTGATTCACAATCCTTATTCGACTTGTGGTGCCCGTAAGTTTTCACCATCAAGCCTCTCTCATTTTGGTCTTTTCTCTCAACTCACCATCGCCTTATGGTGCCCGTGAAGGTTTTCACCAATAAGACTCTCTCATTTTTTATTTCTCTCAGCTTTCGTTGCCTTGGGATACCCATGAGGGCTCTCATCAACAAGACTCTCTCATTCTTCATTTACTTCGTTTGGACCGGAGTGTTGCCCCTTATATGATTCACCTCTACTCGCTTGACTCGGCATTTCTTGAAGACTGATCAGAAGGTCTTTCTTTGGACCGTAACGCAGGCTTTCGGATGGGGTTAGAAAGAAGGGTATCAAGGCTCAAAACAATTCAATAGGGGTTCAAAAATTACAACTTCGGAATCAGATTTCTCACAACCCACAACTTCTGCCCCAGTTTCCTTCTTGGGGACTTTTGGGTTTTTGTTTCGGTGTGACTGAACCTTAGAGAGAGTCTGCCTACATACCCTTTCGGGATCAAGTCAAACGTAGTTCAGGCGACTACTTTTGTTTTTACGATCTTTCTTCCACTTTTCTTTTCCTTTCTTTTCATTATTTTCTTTTCCTTCTCTTTTATTTTCTTTTCTTTTCTTTTCTCTTTTTGCTTTTTCTTTTCTTTTCTCTTCTTTTCTTTTCCTTTTCTCTTTTTGCTTTTTCTTTTCTTTTCTTTCTTTTCCTTTTCTCTTTTTGCTTTTTCTTTTCTTTTCTCTTCTTTTATTTTCTTTCTTTTTCTTCTCTCTTCTTTTCTTTCACTTTCCTTTCACTATTTTTTCTCTTGTTTCCCCACTTACTTCGCCATTCAAGCTTGCGAGTCTTATTATTGATTCTGAAAGAGGAGTATGCAAGAAAATAATCGAGGCTCAAAGGGGTAACAAAAGATAAAGTATTTGGATAGCAGAATAAAATGCCTTCGTCATTCCAATCTCCGAAACATACCAAGTACAAACTACACAGTTAAACAAGCTGAGGAAAACACACATAACACCTTTTGATTGATTCACATACTTGCCTTCTGTATTTGTCAATTGCTTAGCACTATTGGACAACAATCTCGGTACCACGAACGGTCCCTGTAGACTTGGGGTAAGCCTGCCTTTGGCTTCAAACCGATGCGGCATGATGCATTTCAACAGTATTTCTTTATGCTCTATTTGCCTCCCAGATTCGCTTAATTTGGGCTCGAAGTGATCTCAAAATGACTTTACTCATTTCCCTTGAATGTCCTTACAGCTTCAACATTGTTTCATTGCTTCATTACTAAATTGACTTTTAAAACCAGGCTGAGAATTATGCGTCTATGTCATGTCACTAGAACCAACATAAAAGAATTGTAAAGGGAGAAGGGAACTAAACAAAATGACCAGAAATAGCAGGAAATAGAGAATTGCATTAGACTGACGGTGAAAGGATTTAAACGACAAAACAAGAAAACTGAACTATTTATAGCCCTTGAACAAACCTAGATGGCATTAGACAAGTTATTATGACTAAAAAAAGCAAAGTGAAAAGACAGAAGGGTTTGAGTCACAAGACAATGTCCGGATTACAATCCTGAAAATAACCCGGACAAAAGAAATGACAACAAAATAAACCATCAAAGCTCCACTCTAGTTTGCCAAGACGGGGAGTGTATTTCCAATCATATAACTTGACACATTAGCCACTGGATTGCCCATTAAAATTACTAGGACCTTCATTCAACAAGTTTCCGAGAGGATTCTCATGCTCCCCATCGCTATGGATCTTCCCTACAAAATGTGCACCGTCATGTGCAGATAAAGGATTCTGTGCGATGTTCTGGGTGCCACTGTACTGGACCGCAATTACCCCTTCCTGAATCATTCTTTCTATCTCTCTTTTCAAATCCCAACAACTTTCGACATCGTGCCCCTAGGACTGGAATGGTATTCACACCTTTTAGAAGGGTCAAAGCTTCTTGCACGCTTGTCCATATGATTCGGAGGAACCGGTGCAATCAAGTTATAATTCTTTAGTTTCTAAAACAAGTCTGCATATGACTCTCCGATGATGGTGAAAGTTTCCTGCTTCTCCACCCTTTCTTGCTTGAAATTTTAGTTGGCCCGCCAACCCGCTCCAGGGGGATTCCTGTAAGCTCTTGGAGATGGGTAGGTGTTTTGAGTTGGATAAGTATTTTGTGGGATGGGTGCGCGCCATTGCGCATGGGTAGGATGTTGGGGATATGTGTGGGCATGGTGGATAGAGAAGTGGGGACCACGGGGTGGGTAATAGTGTTGTGGATTGTGGGAGTAGATTTGGGGACGGAGTCGAGGTTGAGGGTAATAGGGTGATGGGCCCCTGGACCAAGTTCTCGAATCAACTACCGCCACATCTTCTTTTTTTTTCTTTCCCAGTACCCCTCCGCTCTGGATAACCTGGGTAGTTGCCTTGAATGCCGAATAGCTCATGATTTTGTCGGATTGAGCCCCTCTTCACCCATAATTCCCATTTTCACTACCTCGTTAAAAGATTTTCCCATTGCTGACACCAGGTGACCATAGTAGGTAGGCTCCAAAGCCTGCAGAAAATGGTCGACCATTTCGCCTTCCTTCATTGGAGGATCGACCCTTGCAGCTTGTTCCCTCCACCGAAATCCGTATTCTCTAAAGCTCTCCCCCGGCTTCTTCTCAATTTTGGTCAATGAGAGACGATCTGGGACAATTTTGAGGTTATATTGAAAATGATCTACAAATGCTTGGGCCAAATCATCCCAGGTGTACCACCGCGTATGATCTTGCCGCGTGTACCATTCCAAAGTAGCACCACTAAGACTTTGACTAAAGTACACCATTAACAACTCATCCCGGCCTCCGGCTCCCCTCATCTTACTACAGAATCCCCTCAGGTGGGCCACCGGGTCACCATGCCCGTCATACAGATCGAATTTTGGCATTTTGAACCCTGCGGGTAACTGCACATCTGGGAAAAGACACAAATCTTTATAGGCCACACTGACTTGGCCACCCAGCCCTTTCATGTTCCTGAAGGATTGCTCCAGGCTTTTTACTTTTCGAAATATCTCTTCCTGTTCCGGATCCTTAAGCGGCTTTTAAGTGTCCACCGGGAGCTCGAAGTGAGGGGTGTAAGAATATGGCTCAGGAGCTTTAAAGGTAGGCTCAGGAGGGTAGTACTGGCTGTCATGAGTTTGAAACACTGGCTCATTGGAAGATCTTTGCAGTGTGGCAGGTGGTGGCGCCACAAAGACAGGGGTGATTGGCGGAGGAGGGTTTTGTTTTGGTGGTGGAGCTTGGGGAAGATAAGAGGTGGTGCCATAAATCTATTGGTAGAAAGGGCAAGGTGAAGATGAACTCACAGGAGGAAGCTTCTGAGACTGAGCCAGAGGTGGGATATATGCTGGATTGGCGGGATAAACTGGCGCCGGCTGACCCTTAGCCCAGGCCTGATGCATCTCAGCCATCTGTTGTCTCAACTTATACATCTCTTCTTTCATTGCTCTAACATCTACCACTTCTACCTCTTTTGACGGGTCCACGATACCGGTATCTGAATCTTGACCTATCATGTTCAGTTTGATTTTTTACCGGGTGTTGCAGGAATGGGTTGCCAGGATGCCGACTGCCTTTTGTCCTTGTGTTGTAAAAACGAATTACCGTGCTAAAACCACAAACCAACCACCTTTCTGGAATGACATGACAAAAATGAAACCATCACGTTAGCGTTATGGCATTTAACATATTGGTAAATGCTTTTGATCGGTAGCATGCGTCATCCCGGCCTTTTCCTTATTTCCAATTGCAAACTATCTTTTCCTTTGTTTTTATTCTTTTTACTTTTTTTTTCACTCTTGCTTTTGTCTTCTCTTGTTCCTATTTTCTTCCTTTCTTGATCTTCTTTTCTTTGTTTCTTGTGTTTTCGCTATTTTCTTTTCTTTTTGCCTTTTTGTGGTTTTTCCTCTCTCTTTCTTCTCCTTTTTTTTTTCTCTTTGGTTATGGTCGAATCCTACGTGGATTGCCTACGTATCATGACCCCACATAAATCAGACCGAGTGTAGTTCTTGCAAATTATATGCAAAATTTTGTTGTTTTTGTTTTAAATTGTTTTTCTGGAAGGAAAACTTCAAAAAACAAAACATAGACTCGATGATAAAAAACTAGATCAAGAGTACATCAAAGCTTCACATCCTGGGGCCCGCGGGGCATCACTCGGCATCGCCATGGGCCTGCGCAAGACTGAGAAGGTTTCGATGTCAACTGTAGGCTATTTAAAGAAAATTGTCCATGTAATGGCTTATTTTGACTTAAAAAGCAAAGTGGCTATTTTTCAAAAAATTTATTTAAGAAAACAAAGACTCAGTTTTGCAAATACGACCTTTCGACGCTTCCGAAAGGGAGATTTCAAGGCTGTACCCGCAAACCGTTTTAAAATGACTCAGAGTGGCTGTTCTTGCAAAGAACAGCCTTCCGGCATCCTTTTGGGGACATTCGGCTTATTTTTAAACAAGAATGGCGTCACCCGACTTATTGAATAAAAATTAAAATTTTGGTATTTTTGGCTATTTTTGCAAAAGGAGTGGTTGGACCCGATGAGGGTTGCCTACGTATCTCACATCCGGTGAGAATCAAACCAGCATAGTTCGGACAAATTGGATACGAAAAAAAAAAAAACTAGACATATGTTTTGTCTTTTCTTGAAAGTGATAAAAAAATGCAAAATCTATTTGAATTTTCTTTTTCCCTTTTTGGTTTTAAAAAAAATAATCTAATGCAAAATCTTTTTTTTTTCATTTTTTTTTGGATTTTTCATATTTTTCTTTTCCTATATAAAATGTAAAAAAAAAAACGGGCCCCACTCGCTTTTTGTTTACACTTCACCCTCTTTATTTTTATTGTCAATATTTTCTTTTCTCTTTTCTCCCTTTCCTCAAAAATTCGGTAGAGTTTCGGCGCTACTTGGACATTAGTTTTTGCTAAATCATGCAACTAACTCTCTACACTATTATTTCTTTTCACTTTTCCCAAATATTCAAGCCGGTCAGCATGCGAGTCCGAGACAAATAAATGCAACACGTAAAATGCATCATGGTGGTCTTTTCATATCCGTTTACCTGTACTAGACGGACCCAACCCCTGTGTTGAGCCCCCTAAGTCATATACATGTGATGCAAATAAGCGCTCCTACTAAGGATCCGGTATGAGGCTGAGTTATTCTAGGTTCAAAACTTGGGTATATGGTCTAGACTGTGTACCCGAGCGGACAACTCGAGTCGAGGAGGGGGCTACGTACCGGGAACCAAAAGGCCATCCGACTTAGTAACTTGTCCGACCTCTTTCCTATTTCAAGGTATGACACTAACAGAATAGGGAGTCTCGACCAGAGAGCACATCCCTGGAGATGAGGAGAGAAAGGTTTCGTAGCAGTTTTATATATACAATTCAAATAATATCAAAGCGGTAAAAATAACATTTTGCACATTAGGTCCAAACATGTAACAAAATCAGATAACAGATAAAGACAAACACAACAATATATCTAAGCTCGAATTCTGAACCCTGAATAGAAGTTCTGTGTTCTTGTCCCCAGCAAAGTCGCCAGAGCTGTCACACCTCCTTTTTCGATACACCCGTAAGGGCGTAAAGGAGTTTTTCCAATTAAAGGATAATTGGAACGTGATTTAATAATTAAGATTTCAGAGTCGCCACTTGGGAGATTTAAGGTGTCCCAATTCACCGATTGAATCCCGAGTCGAGGAAATTATTGACTCTGTTTAACAGTCCGAGATCCAGAAATCCGAGTAAGGAATTCTGTTAACCCGGGAGAAGGTGTTAGGCATTCCCAGGTTCCGTGGTTCTAGCACGGTCGCTCAACTATCATATTTGGCTTATTTATTTGATTTTAGTACATGTTTTAACCTTTGTTCTTTTAACTTTGAACCGCTTTTATTATTATTATTTTGAGAGAATTGCAACGTCGTGAAAATACGTCTCGAACCACGTCGCACCAGTGCACCCGTGGTTGTCAACACATTTCGACTCCGTTGAGATTTGGATTTGGGTCACATAAATGTGCACCCGTATTTAATAAAGTAAGATTAAAAAAACACGCGTAAAGTGACTAACGCATCATTATTTTGGGGAAGGCCGTGAAATTCGCTAAACGGCCTATCCCGAAGTCTAGGTATTTTTAGTATGACATTTATCGAGGTCCCTACAATTTATAGTTTTATTCGGTGAGGCTCATCTCATTTTATTTTAAAGCCAACCTAAGAGCAACTACAGTTATCAACTTAATTTTGTCTCTAAAAATAAACAAATGAACACTTAATTAATTAGTTGTTATGCAAGGTTCACTATATTTAAATTTTGAGCCTTTTACTTGGCTCACAATCCCAGTTTGGCTTCAAACTCGCCCAATTGTGGGCTGTCGATTCGCCCTTGGCCCAAGGTGAATTGACTTGGCCATGGCCCAGGGTCTTCATCTAGCTAGTGGGCCCAGTGTATGTGAGGGCAGGCCCTGGTAGGCAATGCTGCCTCAACCTACTATCGAAACCTCTCGATGGAGATGGGAAACAATAATAAAAAATGACTGAGGGCTTAAGGCCAAAGGCCTCGGTTCTTTTCTCTTCAACCAATTGAATCCCAAACAATGCAAAGTCCAAATAAGTGCGGCAATGGTTGTTTGAATCAACAATTTAAAGCTAACTTATATTATTCACTTAACTATTGATTTAATTCTACCACAATGGAAAAGCAAAATAGAAACATGAAAGTCATTAATCAACAGAAGTTTATGATCTTAATCCTTGATGAGTAAGCTAGGTAATTGGATTATTTCACTGCGACTAACATGAACAAACTACTTCCTATTTCATCTACTTCTGATTATGCAACAATTAAAGTAAGCTAATGACGATTTACTAGTTTCAACTAATGCTACATGGAACCACTAGATGTCAATAGTGAACGATTATTACATGCTATTTCAGATTCGACTTCGAACAAAATGTTAAACTAAGTACACACTAATTATAATGAAACTTCAGTTAAGTAATTGCCAACTGAGCTAATCCAAAACAGCTCAAGAGTATACTAATTAACAGTCCTTGACATTATTTCAATCCAACTAGCTCAATATGCATAACTACTTATCCATTGATCAGCCACAGCTATGTATGAACACAAATCAGCCAAGGTTGTTACATTTCATTCCAAATTGCGATTACATCAAAGTGATTTTGATTGTGTACCTGGAATTGGAATAGAAATAGAGTAGAAGAGGTCAGTCATAGCAACAGTTTCGAGCAGCAACAACAGTATTCAATTCCCAGAATAGAGCAGTGAACAAGTCCAAGTAATAAACCCAGGAATCCGAAAATGCTTAAAACCAAGCAGAAATAACAACACTGACTCAACAACAGCCTGAATAAATCAAAACCACTTGAAAAACCAACCAGGGAACTTCTAAAACCTCTCAACCAGAAATCAAACTTGAAATGTGCAAATCAACAACCGGAATTCTAACTTTGATCTAAAGCCAACTAATGCAACAGTGATTTCTGAATTTCTATTGCTTTTTTTTTT